>DWFV01002046.1:0-10314 GCA_018246775.1 Parelbella machaon machaon | reverse complement strand
TTTGAACCTAAGACCTCTCGATCGGCAGTCGCGCTTGCAACCACTCGACCAACGAGGCGGTCAAAAAAAATTAATTATTATTTTAATAAAAAAAATACAAGAACACTACAAGAAAATCGTTTATTAACAATATAAATGAAAATTAGATCAAATGGAAACTAAATAAGTACATATAACTAACACAAAAGAATTAGCAAAACCAAATACTGCAATCTTCGACAATAAAATAACAAAATGGAAAATCAAATATGGCTTACGTGACCTTAATAACGTCCAACACTGATAATCACAAACGTCCGTACACTACAAGCGCTGACGAGTAAAATTTCCCATTGCTTCCGAGTACCCTTTTTATATAGCTTATCGGCAGGTGTTCGATGATGACGCATGGAAATTCCTTACAGTATTATATAACGTGACGTAACACGCAATCAAAACATTTAGGCAACATGTGTAACAAGGTGCGGCGGAGAGAAGTCTGAGCTACAGTGCGGTTCTATCAGATAGATGTATGTTCGTATTTTGATTTGGAAGGATTGCGAACTAGCGAAAACTTGTTTTTGATCTCGCTTATTATTCACATTTCAACCAACATATTGCCTCACATACGACCCATTGACTGGAAAGACTCGAAAACAATATTTTTGTGTTGCAAGGTATACATATAATTGTTCTTGACTACCTTCTAAGAAACACCAACAATGCACAGACAAGATAGAATCTCAGAAAAACTAACACATACAAGCCGACAACTCCAGTTCTCCTCATCGAATACAGCCAAGTTTAGTATATCTAACATTTAACGTCTAACAATGCTCGCCCCTTCCTAGGCGTCCAGTCTTGGTACAGCTGTAGGTGCTAATCGCATGCGAGTAAAGTGCCGAGGGACAAGCCCGCTTTAGGGAAGTCCTATGTTCAGCAGTGGACTGAAACAGGCTGAGCTGAAAACGATGATAATTTTTAAAAGAATATCGCACCATCTTCTTATTTGATTTGTCGGTGAAAGATTCCGTCCAATCGAAAAATTTGCTTTTAAACGACTTACTAATCCGACGATTTAGCAGATGTGCACTCGAGCGTAGTACACAGTAAGTTTTAGAAGTGTTCAAAACTTCTTACCATTACGTTCTGTGCGCGGTGGCCTCAGCTGATAACGACTGCACGAGAAGTTTCAGGGCCTCATAAGAAATAAATATTTAAAAAATAGTGAAGACGACTTGCGGTGATTTTAAATCGCCATTCGACCTCAGATCAGATTTGGCCACGCTTAGCTATAATGGAATAACTAGGACTAGCGGGACAGTTTTCACAGAAATAAATATTTTGATATTTGTTAAACGCAAAGCTTATCCAAGCGCGGTGCTTAGGTTGACAGCGATAAGATCTAAAATGTCTACTGAAGTATCATCTCCGCGTATAGATATAACCATTGGTGCACACAGTCGCGGCACCGCGCCGCCGGCGCTGCCGTGTTGCCACTAATGGCTATTAGGGTCGCTTGCGTAAAGATATTATAAACTTACACTCGTACCGCTTTCATGAAGCAATTTCCAACTTATACTAAAATGAATATTAAATACACGCAAACTTAGTTAATATTTCATGTTTCTGATGGCTCTTGCGATTCTGATACTTAGTGCATTACTCAGTACGGTGATTCTGTTATTAGTAGTTGAACTGAGGAATAGGAAACACAACGAGGGGACACTGATACCGGTGTTTGCGCGCTGTGTTTTACTAAGCAGTGTACAACCACGAGGCGTTCTGGTATTTCATACGAAATATACATTTTGTTTCAGTTGCCAAAATATTGATAAACCTGACAACTACTTTAGAGCCGTTTTTACTTTCAGAAATATTGCGTGGACGCAGAGTTTTATCGCAGCGACTGCAATAAATATGTGTACCGTTACGTCTTCGTGATATATTAATATGCCGTAATTAATTGCACGTGATTATTGGACTGTTTACAAGCGGATTGCAAAACTGACCCCGTTACAAGCAGTTGGCTTTCATTGGATAAAAATAATACTAAACATTTCTTCGCATACTTAGTTATAGTGCTCCATACGCGCATGCACGAGGCGCACGCATTAGTACTAGCTCTGTGTTTATTAATTCTTTATAAATAGAAACAGTGCACAATTAGCTTATTAAACTCAATAATAATGTGAACATATGTACAAGTGACAATATGTGATATAGTGATAACCATATAAACAAAAAATTAAAGCAATATTTAGAAATTAAAAGTATTTGTTCTAACTACATAAAGTGAGTGATTAAGTGGGTGACTCATACCGACGCGAATGAACAAAGACAATTCAAACACTCGTAACGCTCGTAACGTTTTTTTCTTGGTCTCGATATTTCACTTCGCTTGATAGAAAATTACAAAATTTACAAAAAATTACAAATTTACAAAATTACAAATTCTTAAACAATAAAAATATTTTTTATAAAAATAAAATGGAGTCGAAAGATCACAGTTTGATGGAGAATATTACATTTCGTCGACCACAGAGAACGAACTCACTCCAGAGTATTTCTAGTACTTCTTCCTTGCTCTTTGAAACAACAGCCTTAAGTCTACCAAATACATCGATTGATAACCTCGAATCCGAAACTTTAATGAAGCTTTCTGAAGCACTAGCGGCAGCAAACCAGGAAATCGAAAATTTAAACTACGAAAACACATGTCTGAAAAAAGAAATAGAAAGGTGTAATAAAATTATTAATTCATACAAGCTACTTACATCTGATCAGAGTGAAGCTTTACCTCTCACATCAAGCTTAAAGAAAAAGAAAAAACGAAAATCGCTAACCACATCTAACACCCCTTTACAATTACGCCATCGTTTGCACCAACATAAGCCGGCTGAAACTGTAGCGACTCCGAACACCTCACCTAGACAGAATGAACTTGAAAATGAAACCTGTATAGAGGCTTTGAACCAGGATAATGAGCTGAAACAGGGTATCCCTGGTGCCCAATTGATACTTGACCAAAACAATAATGTTGAACCCTGTCAAAACCAGTCAAACCAGCCTTATATAGAGGACCAGCTCACTATACCATTGCCGCTAGAGTTACCTAGTTCTACTTCTAAAAAGCTAGAAAGTGAGAACATTTTAAATAATACTCAGAAAAAAATTGAGAGAAGAAAAAAAAAGAGAGTTTTAGTTCTCGCAGACCAACGAGGAAGAGGAGTCCAACAAATATTGCAAAAACTACTGGGAGAAGACATGTACTTTGTTCTTTGTTTATGGAAACCAGGAGCCTCTATATGTGAAATACTGAACTCTCACAAAGAACTACTTAATTTTAATGAAAATGATCACGTTGTAATTATAGGGGGATGTAATGATAAAAATCCTTATTTGTTCCAAATGCATGTACATAATTGGCTCCAAACTGTACCAAATACAAATATTACTGTGTGTGAGATTCCGTATAATAATTTTTTAAATGTCAAAAAACTGAATTATGAGTTAAGATTTGTATGCACAAAAATTACCAATGCGTGTTACTTAGACTTAGACTACCGGCAATATATACCGAATGGACATAATCTGACTTTATCTATGTGCAGATTTATACTCAGGCAGGTATTGAAAACTGACTATAAAACTAATTATCATAAATTTTGTGCACAAAATAATAGACTTATAAACAAATCATTAAAGAAAATTGACGTAGGCGTACAGACTGACCCAGTTGACATAAATGAATTTTATCTGGACAAAAATAATACCGACATTAATAAAAATTTTTTTCGTGAATAAACATATAACAATATTTCACTTGAATATTAATGGACTGATTACGAAGGCTGATGAGCTTATTATTTCTTTAAATGAACTTTCTGTCAATTTAAACTGCAACTTTGACGTGCTGTGCGTAACAGAACATAATATGATATTTAATGACATAAACTTTTTAAGAATCCCTAACTTTGAATTAGCATCTTATTGTCTAAGGAAAACTAGACATGGTGGATCATGTATACTGGTACGTCGGGGACATAGATATCGTAGTATTGAAGATATTGGAAAGTACAATGTATGAAATATCCTGGAATGTAGTGCTATACAGCTTATAGACCATAAAATAATTATAATTTGCATTTACAGACCACCAAAAAATAATATAACTGCTTTGGACTTATTTTTAAAAAATCTAGATAATATCCTGAGTAAATTATGCTATAAAAATAAAAAAATTATATTATGTGGTGATTTTAATATAGATAGATTAAAGAAAAACAAAGTACTGCTAAACTTTGAACATATTTTATATTCCCACAACCTCAAACTTTGTATCAATATTCCCACCCGATTGAGCAGTAACACCTGCATAGATAATATTGCTCACAACATACGTGGGTGTACAAATTCAGTGATTGAACTAGCACTATCGGACCATACTGCGCAGATCCTTCAATGTCCAACCGAAAAAAACACATGCTTAAATCACTGGTTTATTTATAAGCGTCAATTCAGTGTGGAAAATATGAAAAAATTCTATAGCAGCCTAAAACAACTATCATTTCAAGAAGTTTATTCAACGAAGGATCCAAACCTAGCATATAATAATTTTATTGACCTTTTTTTGTTGTTCTATAAACTGTGTTTTCCTATTGTAAGAATTAAAATTATGACAAACAAGAGATACAGATGGATCTCTAAGGGAATTCGAAAATGCACTAAAATAAAAAGAAACTTATTATGGAAAGCTAGACAAACAAAGACTAGTTTGGATAAAACTAAATTTAAAAATTATTCTAAAAGGCTTAAACATGTAATAAAACTTACGCAAAAATGTCAAAATAATTATTATATAAAAAATGCTTCCAATAAGGCCAAGGCAACGTGGAATATTATCAATGGTATTGTAAATAATATTCCTAAACAATGTATAGACGTAGTCAGAATAAATGGAACATTTGAGACCGACCCGAAATTAATTGCGCAAGGATTTAATAATTTCTTTATAGAACAGATACAAAGTAACTGTAATAAAAATACTCATTTTAAATCAACTGTTAAACATAATCAACCAAATTCATTCTTTTTGAATCCAACCTGTGCAGAAGACATTCTGCTAGTAATAAAATCATTAAAAAATACAAATAGTACTGGATACGACGAATTAAATACAAAAGTAATAAAACACACAGCTGTTTTTATTTCACCAGTACTCAGTTATATAATAAATCTATGCATAGAATATGGTATTTTTCCAGATAAAATGAAAGTTACTATAATAAAACCTATATTTAAGAAAAATGACAAGCAAGACATGCAGTTTTATCGACCTATTGCGTTGATACCTATATTATCAAAGGTATTCGAAAAAGTTATACATAAAAATTTGTACTCTTATTTGGAAAAATTTAATATCCTATGTGACGAACAAGTAGGTTTTCGCAAAAATAGGTCAATAAACTTAGCAATAATGAAATTTCTAAAAACAATAATGACAAATCTAGATAATAAAAGACATGTAACAACAATATATATGGATATGAGTAGGGCATTCGATTATGTCGACCATTCTATACTACTTGACAAATTAGAAACATATGGACTTCGAAACAATACACTAAATCTTATAAAATCATATCTGACAGACAGACAACAGATAACAGAAATAAGTAAACTAAATATCCTCAGTAAGACTTTAATGAAATATAGATCTGAACCTAGAGAAACTTTTTACGGAGTGCCTCAAGGCAGTATTTTAGGACCACTATTATTTTTGACATACATAAATGATTTTCCTCGAGCAATTCAAGAACCGATGGTAATGTTCGCTGACGACAGTACAGGTATATTTATTGACAATAATACACCAAACTATGAAAATGACATTAATAATTCCTTAAAAAACCTAGTCCAGTGGCTTAAAAATAATAATCTCAAAATTAATCTAGACAAAACGTGTGTAATGAAGTTTTTGAATAAAAACACCAAACCCAAGGATTTAAATATATCTTACGAAGGTAAGTCTATCTGTGAGGTCTCGGCTACTAAATTTTTGGGCATCCATATTGACAATAACCTAAGATGGGCAACACATCTGGAACACGTAGTCAAAAAATTACATAAGTACTCATACGCTTTACATATGTTGTCTAAAATGGTAAATATAAATTCGATGCTCACAGCTTATCATGCGTACGTTGGAAGTACCTTAAGATATGGTGTCATGTTTTGGGGTAATGCTGCAGGTGTTGACAGGGTTTTTAAGGCCCAAAAAAAATGCATCAGGTCCATGTGTAAGTTGGCATCAACAGAAACGTGCAAAGATCACTTCAAACGATTAAATATTCTAACATTCCCTTCGCTATATATTCTAGAAGTAGCCTTAATGCTAAGAAATGACATTCACAATTATGAAACTTTGACATTGAATCGTAACAAAAATAAGCTTAAAAGTATATATTCTAGGACCAAGTTGTACCACAATAGTGTCCTCTATATGAGACCTAAAATATACAATGCATTGCCTAATGACATTAAATGTGCAAAGTCTGACTTTAAATTAATACCGTAAAATGGGGTGAATAGAATTCAAGGGGGGAATAGAAAAAAAAGCGAAAATTTGTACGTAATGTTATTGCTTTTACACTATTTAATGAACTTAGCTACATTTGGTTTTTTTATTTATGGCAGTACTGTTTTTGTTATGGCAACATAGTCATTTATAGTGAAGTTGTCTCTAAATGCAAAAAATAAAGTGTCAAAGTGGTCAGTTAACGGTTGAGATTTTAAAAGGCTCAAGTTCTTAATGTGTGTTCTGTACTGCGATTGGATTTACCCATTAGCACAATATTATTAGAAGTG
The DNA here is from genome assembly GCA_018246775.1 of Parelbella machaon machaon. NCBI lineage: Eukaryota > Metazoa > Arthropoda > Insecta > Lepidoptera > Hesperiidae > Parelbella > Parelbella machaon. Next base: position 3,465 of record DWFV01002046.1, on the reverse strand, counting down.
TTAGTTGTTCATCTATTCGAAAAACGTACAGGTAAGTCAAATTAAGCATTTGTTCTGTTCTAAATTATGCCAAAACTTATGCTACCTGTAAATCGAATTTATTCGGGGTGAAAAGAAGACACCTGAGGGGTGAATGGAATTGAAGTATGAGGTGAATAGAAGCGCGTAAAGGCTAAATGGAAACGCATGAGGGGTTATTAGCAATGCATTCGGGGTGATTAGAATTATCGTCGCTAGGGCTGCTAATAATAATATTTATTATCATGTATGTATAATGTCTACATTTTTCCCTATTATAGGAATATTATATATTTTTTTACGAAATAGTTAATAAATTATAATTATTTTAATTTCCTAACGAAATATTGTCGATTATTTTGCTTTTTCAGATTAGTTTAAATAATGCCGCGCGTTTACAAACCTGAACCTGGAGGCAAGCGCTACAAAAGATATGACGAAAATGTTATTAAACAAGCGGTGGAAGAATATTTGATTGGTAACGAATCGATAAAAACAGTAGCTGCCAAATACGACATGCATACATCTGTGTTGTATCGGCATAGCAAAGGACTATTAAAATCCCAAGGTGGGCAAAGAGCCCTTTCATTGGAAACAGAAGAATATATCGTTCAATACATCAATGTTTGCGCAGAATGGGGATATCCATTGGATACACTTGACCTAAGATATATTGTTAAAATGTATCTGGATAAGATTGGAATTAGTCATAAGCGATTCAAGAATAACTTGCCTGGTCCCGATTTCGTACAATATTTTTTAAATAGACACAAAAATAAGATTTCTCCACGAATATGCCAAAATATTAAAAGATCTCGTGCTGCCGTTTCCTCAGAAATCTTAATAAAATATTTTGAAGAGCTAAAAAAATCTTCAGCAGATGTTCCAGCATCAAATATCGTAAATTATGACGAAACGAATCTTGCGGATGATCCTGGGCGTAGGAAAATTATCACAAAACGCGGCACTAAATATCCAGAACGCGTTATGAACCATTCAAAAGCAAGTGTTTCGATAATGATAGCTGGATCGGCAGCGGGGCAGCTATTACCACCATATGTGGTGTACAAAGCCCAAAATTTATATAACACTTGGGTTTCACATGGCCCTAAAGGGGCACGATACAATCGTTCGGCATCAGGGTGGTTCGATGGTATGATTTTCGAAGATTGGGTTCAATCCATCATCATTCCATTTTTCGCTGACAAACCGGGAAGAAAACTATTAATAGGCGATAATTTATCCTCTCATTTATCGCTTGATATGATCAAGCTATGCAAAGAGCATCAAATAGATTTTATATTTCTACCAAGCAATTCTACACATTTAACTCAGCCCCTTGACGTAGCCTTTTTTAGGCCTATGAAGGCAGCTTGGCGGCAAATACTTCTAACTTGGAAAAAAACTGATGGCAGCAATGAGACATGTGTTCCAAAGGGCTGTTTTCCTAAATTATTGAAGAAGTTAATGGAGGTGATACAAGAAAATGCAGAGTCTAATTTAAGAGCAGGTTTTAAAAAAACCGGTATCTACCCTCTAGACTCAATGCAAGTGCTATCTAGAATACCAGCACAATCGACCGATAGCAATAAATATAGGGAAGCAGTAGACGAATCTGTACTTAATTTATTAAATGTCATGCGTTATGGTACAATTGGCGTAAAAGAATTAAAAAAGAAGAGAAAACTTATTGTTGTGGCAGGAAAGAGTGTTGGGGATTCTACTGACGATTATGTAGACTCTGACGGAACGTCTGGTCCATCTACGTCAAAACACCAAAGAAAACAGCAAGATGATTCAGAAAGAAAAGATAATATTTTGCTAGAAGACAGAAAAATAAGAAAAGGCATGAAAGGAAATGGAATTGGCAAGAAAACAAAACGGAAGGCAACTACGTCGCAGGCCCAGTTAAATGACATCAGAGAGGAAAATAAGGACATAGAATGCGCATTTGTAGAAAAACTAAATGATAATATAAATTTAAATAATACTATTTTGGATATGCCTGTATATTTTGAAGATCAATTGAAATGTGGAGAAGAGCTAACTATCGAAAACTGTTCACTAAGCGATGCAATATTAATAAACTCTAAAACAGTAGCTAAAAATATAGAAATTTGCCTAAACAATTGCCATCAGTCTCATCTTACAGGTGAATCAAACTATCAATTAGGATATAACGAAGATCAATGTTCAATGCCTGAAGTTATAACTAATTATGCACCATCTATTAAAGAAGAGAAAATAAAGATTATAGAAAATAAAAACTTTTTAGAAACACGCAAACATATTTGTGATGTGAAGATATCCAAAAAAATTTCACCTACAGCGCCTGTAACATATTTGAAAAATACTGCAAGATCCAAAAAGTATTATAAAAATGACGAGGATATACTTAAAGACTTGCTTGATGACAATATTTAAGTAATGAATCAAATCATATTATGATTAATTACATGAGTACTATAATTAACAGAAGATATAATTTGTTATTTTTTTTATTGTTAATATTAATAAAATGTTTCGTTTTTTATTGATTTTATTAAGAGTTTTTGTTTCTTCAATATTCAGAATAAGAAATACATATAAAAGTAGGTAGTTAGAAAGAAATGTTCACTTTATACTTGTGTAAAATTTTTTATGTGCTTATTTATTTTTTAAAATCCGGACTGGTAATATGTGTCGTGATGTTTTTTTTTATTTTTATATTACAAGTCTAGCCCTGTTGTATTTTTTAAATATTAAGATTAAAAGATTAAATCAATGCTAAATAATTTGAATATTTTTATTAAGTATGTAGTAGTACATAAAATTTTGACATCCCTGGCATTTTTATCTATTGACCCCCTTTTCGACTCTAATCACCCATATTACGGGTAAATAGAAAACACGCACATATTTTAATTTATTGTACAAATGGCTTGAAAAACATGTTTTTATTTAATTGAAAACACTTTATTACTCTTTAACTCACAAGATACAACAACTATTACTTTTCAAACATGTCAAAAACATACTAAAATATTGATTCAAAAGTTGAAAACTCTTCTATTCACCCCATTTTACGGTAATTCATAATCACAAGCAAAATTAGTAATATTATTAACTGTGAACTTCTGGGTTACTATATCTACTGTATTGTAATTTAAAATACACCAATTTTAAGTGAACATGTAAACATGAACATTAGTTTTAAGAATGTAATATGAAGAATGTATTGGCCTTTTTTATTTGGGTTCAAAATTTACAGGTAACAATATACTTTCCCAAAAAATTTTCGTAGTCCACAATTCATTGTGACAGATTGCACAATAATTAAATGAGAGCATAAGGGTCGGCGCAGACGGGCCACCGACCACAGCCACTGGCGGCCAGCGACAGCCACTTAACACGCGTTTTCATATATTTTGTATAGACGCACCGCACACGTGTAGCCGGTGGCGGCCA
>DWFV01002045.1:0-10319 GCA_018246775.1 Parelbella machaon machaon | reverse complement strand
TCGCCGGCTCTGACGTAGATCAGGTAGGCAACCCTCACTTTATTTGTTTATCATCTTGAAATTTGACTTTAACTTAAATTTCAATAATGTAATTTTTTATGTATTGCAGTGGTATTATTTGGTTACTGGTTAGGATTTAATGAATATTAAGCAGTTTTTTGGATTTTAAATACCTACAGGTTTTATTAAATTTGTAACTTTAACAATATTTTACTAATCGTATACCGATATTGTTTGTTTCCAAAAAAATTGAATACATCGGAACTATTGAATTATCATTCTTAAACTAAACATCGTTCCAAGACTAGATGTCAATATGCTATTGTCTCACAGACTTGTGCCGAAATGAACTTTGTAAATTTACAGAAATTAACTTAGCACTCGCTATCTTCGTTTTTAGGGGTATTGCAGGGAAATAAAAAAAAAACACGTGGTAGTACAAATCACTTTGATATGTATTATTTATTTATTTATTTATTCTTTATTGTACACCATATACAGGCATAACAAAGTTCGAACTTAATGCCTAGTGGCATTCTCCACCAGTCAACCCTTGTATAGGAGAGTAGAAAATAAAGAGTAGCTAGATAGAGCGTTAGTAACGGCTTGTAACTGTGCGGGCAGCGCGCGGCGGAGCGCGTGCGCGGCGCCGTGTTCCGCCTGCGCGCCGCGCGCTCGCGCGCCGGACACTCGCTGCTGCACCTCGCCGTCGACCGCCGCACGCCCGTCGACGACTTCCACACCAGCGACGTCTGCCAGTGCGTCTCTCTCTCTATACCTCTCTCGCTCACACACACACTCTCTCGCTCTCACAGCTTACTTACATTTAGAACCTTCTGGATTCCGTCTTAAGGCCCACATTGAACTGTCAATTCAATATTGAAATTAATTATGTCTATTACTGTAAATGTGAAACGATTTCATTAACTAAGCCACATAATGAGATTTTCGTAATGTTCATGTTTTATAAAAAAATGTCCAGTGCATTCTTGTCTCACGTTTCGCTAGAACCAAACATGCGTTTTATAGATATAGCTGTATACAGCAATGAAACAATAGGATTAGTGGTAATAGACATCTAAGGATTATTTTGTTTATGTTTCTTATTGCAATCGTTTTAGTCTTCCATATTTAACTTTACAAACGACTTCGTCGTGAAACCAGCTTATGTTCTGATAACCGAACAATTGATAAAATACTGTCGACATTAATGTCATATGTGATCAGGTTCCCCTGCGTAAGAACGACCAGACTGCTGCTGGACTGCGGGCTGTCAGTGGACGCGGTGGATGAGATACAGCGGACGCCGTTGCTCATTACTCTGCTCTCCTACCAGCTCTATGACACAGGAGGTGATAGATCGTTTAACACCTCTCTCTCTCAGTTCATATAAGTTTGACGTTCTACTTGGGACTAGTTTAAAATCAATTATGAGTTGTATAAGTCTCGATATTAAGAACGTGTATCTGTGTTATGTTTTGTTAGTCCGCTTTTGCTCGGTGCGATCTGTCACTAAGTTAATCTACTAAGGTCTAAACGATTCCCATTTTGAAAGACGACCGCTCAATCCGACGAATAGCTGATGGTGGCAAGTAAAATTTTTTTGTAAATCCGTTCCTGTATACATTATGTACTATAACCTGTCTCTTCGAAATTCTCCTTGTCATACAAGGTCTAGGTATCTGAGCTCGTGAGCTTTGCCACTTGGCACGTCATCATCAACAGCCTATCTCAATCCACTGCTGGACATAGGCCTCCCCCAATGAGCAACCTAGCACAGCAAAGTTTAACCTCTTTTAATTATATATGTGCAGAAGACGAGACGGGCAAGCTGGCGGAGGCGTTGTGCGGCGTGGTGTGCGAGCTGCTGGCCAAGGACGCGCACGTGGACGCCGTCGACTACGACAACATCACGCCGCTCGTCGCCTCCATCGGCGGTAACGCTCTCTGTCTTTCTCTTTCTTGCTCACACTCTATCTCTCTCTATTTTTAAATTAAATTTTCATCAATACATACAAGTGATATTGAAAATGTGTTTTAAATTTTAAATTTTTTGAGTCGAGTTTTTAAACTGTTGTGCAATTTATTGACCTACAATAAGGTCAAAATGAGAAAAATGTTTTCGTATTGAAGTGATAGTCACTTTAACTGTAAAATGAATATTTTTAAATGCTAATATAACAATCGTACACATTACTATGATTTTCATGTTTTTCTGCAGTCATACCATAATATAAGCTTCATTATACAGGTCCAGCTGAATCCATAGTCCGTGCTGCAATTAAACCCAGACTAAGTTGTTTAGCAGCGACCACCATGGCTCGAACCAGAACCAAGTACCATCCATTGCAGGTGCCCAAAGTGTTGCACAGCTTCTTGGCCATGCACGGTGTGGATCCAGAGTATGATTAACAGCCTTAACACAATTCCATAAGGTAGTATCAACGAATCTGGAGCTGTGAATTGAGCAATGGAGCGTAGATCGGAGACTGATTTTGAGTTTTCGTGAACAATAAACAATAATGCATCAATTTGAAGCAAAATATGCTATATTTGTATGCTTAAATAAAGTTTCTTAAGATTTAACATAAATTAGAAATGTAGATTAATAATATATATTTATTTATATACATACAGATAAATAATGCAATTGTATTCTGTCAATGGTAGCGATTAAATGTTAGATTTGTATGTAGATCTTACAAATATATAATATATATTAATATGAAAAAATTACATACTATTATTGTTTAAAATTTATTGAGATAGGACTGTCCAAAGTGTGTCCGACAGAGGCATGTAATATATTATAAAGACTGGATACTTGAAGTATTCTATTTGTGTCAATCATGGACTGGTCCCACTGTCAGTTGTGTAAATATGTGTTGAAGAGCACAAATTAGTTATACATATATGTATAATAATATGCAGACAGAAAACTGATTTGACTGTATGAATTGTAACCGGACTGACTGACTTTGATTTTGTTATCATTATGAGTTGACTTTTTTGTGTTATGTGATCTCATCTTATACTCGTAAATGTACATAAACACTTTTAAGATCTGCATATCCATATATTTATCAGCAGATAAAAAATACTTCAATAAATTATTTACTTTAAAGAGCAGTCCCAGCTGTGAATGGATTTCAATGGTTATATATTTGGCAAGTAAATTTTCTTGACTAAAAATTAAGCCATATTTATTTTACTGATGTACAAAATGAGATGCTTTTTAAAGTCTTTAATTTAAACAAGTTTTCAAAGTGAATTGTATATTTACGAATATTAGATGTGTATGTTATTAAAGTTATATAAGATATGTTTATATAGATATTTCAGAGTGGCATAAGCAGTTTAGTTTAATTATTTGACTGATTCAAGACTCATTTATGCCATTGACTTAGATTGTTTGACATCGACGTCCGCCATTTGCAAATGTCGTTCGTTTTGTCTTGTACGTAAACGGGAGGTAAATAGCATTTATCTCATTGAGTATGCAAATTTTGTGTGTTTCCAGGAAAGGTTAGGGTTGGCATATATTTGTATCAAGATTTATTGATATATTCATCATTTATTGATATATTTATCTATAACAAGGTACTCGGTTCTTGGTTCAAATATAATACATCGAGGTTTGTTTTTTAAAACGAGACCGTGGGTTGTGAATTTGGTATCTGTCATATGGCGCAAATATCCCGTTTTTGGAACTTAAAAATGTATATGAGAAAGAGATATCCTATAAAATGCTATCTAATGTTTTTAACAAAAAAAATGGTTTCATTTTTGCTAAGGGATTTTAAAAAATCGTCAACTTTTATTTTTCCTCGATACATCGATGATGAAATTGATTTAAAAAATTAAAAATCGAGTGTTCTTGAACACTGATATCGGTCGCGTGTTTGCGTAACGGTTCTAGTTGATATTGAATCATGGCTCAAAACGATGTCTAAATTGATTTCAGCGATTTTTATATGTGATAATGTTAGATTTAATCATTAATTTTAAGTTCGAACCTATGTACTACATCTGTCTTTACATTTCTCGTTTCTTTTATTGCGTCTCCTGAAATAAGTGTTGTAAAGAATTTCGTCACAAACAAATCGATATTATTAAGGCCTCGGTATTGGTCTAATTATAAAATTTAACGTATACATGGTAAAATATCCGATTTTTCGATTCGATTCGATTTTCAATAAAAATTACACTGAAATATTTTTAAAGCTGAAAATGTTCTTAATGTGTAATTGTTTCATTATTTTATCACGAAACGACTATAATGACACTTGTGTATTTTACATAATATTATGTGCAATTAAATAGAACTTGGATCTATTATAGAAGAGCATCTAGTCGTGTACATATTATGTCATTAAATCAACCCCTTCTCTCTTACGACTTCTAATAATGCAAACGTGAAAAAAGTAGTACCAAGTAACGTGCATGCGTCTGAAAGAAAATCTATTCGTATATTACTATTGAAAATAATAGTAGTTCGGAAATATTAATTAGCTATAAGAGAATTTGCTTCATATGCTAACACAAGTCACAAGCTTACTCGTAGACAAGTGAAAAGTAGTTTTTTTATCTGTGCCTAAATTATCTGTCTTAAAAAAAGTTGTGTAGAAAAAATTGGGTTAAAACTAAAATATGCCGTAGTATTGAATGTTAGCTGGATATTAGATGTTAATAATAATAATAACATTGTAGTTATCATATCGCGTGCTTATTTTTATTTTATTGGTAGTTTGAAATTTTCAAATATATATTTTTTGTAATACCAACAGCCATAAGATGTTAATTAAAAAAAGTGGATGTTTTTTCTTAATCTTCATGGTTTCGAGTCTATGGTTAGTGTAATGTAAAGCCAGTAGTATTCGAAGTTTAGGGAAACTTAAATTACTATCATATCATATGTTAATTTTTACCTTAAGTATATAAATATGTGTAGGATTATACACAGTATATGAGAAATATCATTGAAGAATATTTACAAATTAACTGTCAGTTTATTTTTATTAGTTTTTCATATATTTATGATGGTACAATGCTACTTGTCTATGTTTATATGTAGCATAGACTTTGCGACGGTGGCGCCACTCTATCCTCTTTTCAAGCCGTGTATAGCTTTACTTACTTTAATGGTGTTTATACTCTGTCTAATGTGATTACATCGTATTTTTAATCAATGGTAAGGACATTATCATGTTGGTTAAATCAACCAGTACATTTTTATTGTTACAAACTAAATATTTTTGTAAAATTTACTTACGTACTTATTATTTTTACGTACCTGCGTCGTTGTACAATATGAGATATATTTATATATGTACAGTTAAAATATTATTGTTAAAATATCTAAGTGGTAACTTTTAATATAACTATTTATCGTGACTTAGTCTGATATTAGTACACATTACGCTACTTTTTTTTAAATAAAAATGTTTTTCTCCAACCCACAAAGTATTCTCGGTTCCTTTTTTGCATTGAATAAATTATTATTCAAATATTATGCTTAAATGAAAGCGTTTATGGAAAATAATTATTTTTAATATACCTCTTAGGAACGATAAAAATACGATACGGATTGGATATTTTGTTTGTTCGATATTAATGCAAAAATAAATGAAAGTATAATACGCAAATTGCATAGGTTTTATCTGAGAATAGATCAAAACGATTTTTGTTAATTATTATACATATTTCACATGCAGTTAAAACAAGCCGTGTGCGCTTCCTTTTTACGCCTATGTAATCGAAAGTAACTATTTAATTTATTTGTAACGTCTATTGTCTCAGATCCAATTCCATTTTCATACAATGATATCATATCACCAATGTTCGTCAGAATCAATATATATGATTCAATGTGTACCGGCTTAACTCAGTAGGATGCTTATAAAGAGAAGTCTTAGGTACGTCCCAGACTTATTGGGTCGTCTCGAAAAAACATACGTGAGTTAAGCCGGGAGATCATTTAATCGCATGTCACAAATTAGATTAAATACAAAATATTTTTATGACCGCGGTGTTGCCATATGGCGTATAAAAGAGTGTAGTACCTGCTTTTATTGAGTTCTAGTGATTTAGATGTGGCAACATTATTTCTCGAATATTTGTATCGCGGTACGGCAATCAAACTTCGTTTTCGGTCTTCGGTGATGTACTGCATACTTGTCGATATTAGGGGTTAAACAAATTTATATTTGTGGCATTTGTAGGAACGGAATGTAACATCACGCCTGTAATCCCGGAAGGGGTAGGCAAAGGAGTGTAGTACACTTCCACATTTCACCAGTTACGTGTACGTCCCCTGGGATAGGTTGGAATAAATGATGTAATAAATGATGAAGGTTATTTATGTTTTTCATTCTACTATGCACATACAGGTACAACTTACTTTTCGTGCATTAACTTTAAACTTCAATATCACCATTACTTCGGCGACTGAGGCGCTGTCTTTTAATGATTTTTCCCACCAAAAATTCGTACGTATACGACGTGTTTGTTATGTGCCTAACGGATCTTAGGGTGTTTTCAAATATATTGTCTTGAAGAGCACAGCCGAATTTGATAGAAGTATTTAAAATTGACTTAAGCACATTTCAATAGTCCATTTTTGTGACGGCGCTCGAGAATCTTTTTACCATATAAAATGGAAATGTGAAAATGAACTTTGTTGCAACATGTTAAAGTTCTTTTTTAAATACGATTAAACAGCTCTGCTCTATGAGCCGATCTATTTGGATGGATCTTTTGCAAGCGAATTTCATTGCGAGGGAATTCTTCGATGTGCGCAAATTTACTAAGAACTCTTCGACGGGCACGTGTCTTCTCGCAAATAGGTATACCACGATGGCTTAACTGGTTAGATATTTCATCAATGCGAACGTTCACCGAAGCCTATTAATGTAGCCGTGCGATGACTATAAAATAAATCTTCATCTAACGCCTATTATATTGTAAAATTGAATAAAACTGCTTTTTTCTTCAGTGTCTACTTTAATGCCTTTAATCTGAGCAAGAATAATGCAGTTCTTTTTAAACGTATCAATGTAATACAAAATGACTGTAAATATGACGAATAAAGATATATCGTAAGAGTCTCTATAAGAGGTATTGTGATGTGATGTTAAGATCGGTTGGAGCAACGGGTCCGTTTATATGGATGCTCGTACTCTGCGAAGTTGGACGTGCACGAATGTTAAACGCACCCGTTTTCAACATAGTTGTTATCAAAGTTTATCATTGCAAATTATTTTAGACACTGTCCAATTCGAACTGAAATAAAGCGTAACTCTAAATATTGTGTTTTAATCATTTTTTATGAAACTCAACCCTGTCATGATAACATGATCTAATACATGTCTTAATAGATTAAAGTAGCCAAAGAGTTGCTTCGAGCAGCACAGACGTTTAATACCAATATTATTTGTAAAATAATAATAATAATACAGTATAACGTCAAAGAAAGCAGAACAACTAAATATTATATTAGTACAAGCTCACGAATAACCTAAAAGCTATAGAAAGGGAAGCGTCTGATATCGCTATTACAAGATTGTAGCCGATATAGCATTAATATGCAATCGCTCAAGGAATAAAAAGAATGAGTTTCATAGGTACACATACATAATATGTAGGTGCATTAATAACGTTCACAATAAGACTTCATTTCCTTTTATCTACGCTCAAAACGAAAAAGGCGGTAAATAATTTATGGATTTACTATGTAGGTACGTATAATCGCTGACAGTTTGATAGAGGTTTGACATGACCCGCCAAATATAATGGTCAGCCATTAAAATGACCTATCATGTTAAATAATCATGAACACACATTTTTATAGGTACGTGCGAACTTTACGCAGACAGCTGAATGTTACGTAGAGCCTTTGATTAGATACGCCTACTTTGGACATTCTCACGCTTTTTTCTCAAGGGTGGACAAAGACTGGGATTTGAATTAGTAGCGGCACTGGCAATTGTCGCTAATAAAACGATTTCTGCAGACAACCTGAATAGGGAGATTTTTTGAAGGAAAAGAAAGAAAAATTTGCGAATTGTACAAAAATCATTTAACACACGCAAAATATATGTAGGTACATTTGTGAACATAGGCAGGAAACACTAACCTAAATTTAGTTCTGACACCGATGTCACAAAACGTTACTATCATTCTATGTCTATATACACTTGTCTATGGATTTCAAGTAACCTAAAAAAGCTGTATACACTAGAGCGCAATATATCTCTAAACAAAAAAAAGTTGTTTTTGGAATAGCGAATAGAAAAAGTAATAACAGTGCGAGTTACTACGAACGAGGCCAGTCATCAAGAAGTCATTAGGTGGGTGACCGTTAGTGACATTTTAGCAAACGTTACGAGTTTTCCCGCGCTTGGAAGACGGTTATCCATTCGGTAGTAAGAAAGCTATTATGAAGATTCCTTAAATCTTGAATAATATATTAAATATTTTTCAGATACAGTACCGATTTATTTGATTTGATCCAGATAATAAAATGTATGAAGGAAAGCGGCTTTACTACATATTATAGCATAATACATAACATTAGGTAATTATTAAAATCAACAAAAACAATTAAATTTATTACAAAAATCAATGTTTATTAAAACATTATTAAGAGATGTCATGTTTTCTTAAGTTATTAAAATATTGCAACCTTAACCAAAGTTATTTGATCGGAGTTCGTAGTCCGGATAATTGCGCATCCGTATACCTGAGGGCCGGATAGTCGAGTTTCCACTGTTTTAGATATCTGAGGATCTCCAACTCCTACGTAATTTCACATTGATGAAACTAAAGTTAAGCCCAGTTAAGGAAATGGTATACCGATTACAGTATGACTTAAAGCGGACAACATACAATAAATAATAATAAATAGACAAATCTTTGGCAGACTTAAGAAGTAATTTTAATTTTTTTGTAACCAGGAATTTGGTTCAAAATCTGAGGAGCTCTCTAAAGGAATTCAGTATTATGCAGTTCTTCTCTTACTAGCAAAAGTTTGCAGTCAATCTAGAACATCTTCTTTTCTCTAGTGAGACGAAATATCCCAGCAGTCCTCGTTGACCCTGTCTTCTACTTAATATTTTAAAGCCCGGATTTTTTGTGCTGATCAATACGTGTATAAAAAGTTTAAACAGTTACTTGAAAAAATTACTTATTTTTAGTAAGAAAACAGAAAAATGTGAATTGTAACGATTATGACAAATATACGATTACCACTCTGTATGTGTTGACCTAGTCTAGTATTAGATTTTAGTGCTAACACTGACGTGTCAGTCTGAGACATACATAGATTATATTGCCTCACGATTACAAAATTCACAAAAATACTTTTACTTCATTCATGAAACTGCACGTAACTTTTAATCAAGTGAATGATCGTGAGAGATAAAAAAAATAATGAGGTCACTACTACAGGAAATTATAAATGGCTATCCGGTGCCCGCCGTGGCAAAACGTCTTGTAGTTGGAGGTCGCTACTGTCGGTAGTTTTAGGACAATGGGTATTTGTACGTGTAAACACACAAAGATACATACACAGACATATGTATGTACATACACTTACGTACATTATCATAATCAACCCTATTATCGTTTTGCTATTGGACACGGGTCTCCATCTCTCCATTCAGAGTGATAAGGGTTAAGTGTATAGTGTTATAACAATACCTATATATTACCTACATTTATATCTATAACAATAATGTTTGTTAGACAATAGTCACTGCAATCTATTTCCACCTGCAAATTAATGAACAGTGTCACAAAACAATGCAAGCCCTGCTAGTTAGCAACAAGCAATGGTAACAGTTATTTAGTTCAATATTGGGGAGACAGAAGAGAAAGACAAGTACAAAAAGAGTAAGAGACCAAGAAAGAAGAACCGTTATTTTGTGAGAAACAACCAATAATATTACTTTAAGACACAAAAACGAGTAAAATTGAAAGATATTGAAATTTTGGTACTATGCGACGAAAGGATATAGTCAATCAAACGGCTAAAATTCACATCCCAAACATTCATTTACAGAGGGAAAAATGGTATAAGTATATTTAATGAAACAATACACTGTAAGTACATAACTAATGAAAAAAAGATAAAAGTAAAAACAATTAGAATAAAAAAAATACAATATAAAACGTAACATCACGCCTGTAATTCCCGAAGGGATAGGCAGAGGAGTGTAGTACACTCCCACGTTTCACTAGTTACGTTTAAGTCCCATGGAATAGGTGGTTAGTCTATTGCCATACACCGGGCACATTTCCATACTCCGGTCACTACTAGA
>DWFV01002044.1:0-10319 GCA_018246775.1 Parelbella machaon machaon | reverse complement strand
ATATTGAGAGGGTTAAGGCCATAGTCTGCCACGCTGGCCAAGTGCGGGTTGGCAGACTTCACACACCTCAGAAAATACTTTTTTTTTTTTATAAATTCTAAGGTGTGCAGGTTTCCTCACGATGTTTTCCTTCACGGTTAGCAAGTTATATTTAAACTTAAAACGCACTTTTGTAAAGAGGTGCGCGCCATGGATTTGAACCCAGCACCCGCGGAGTGAGAGGATGAATTCTTAACCACTAGCCTATCACTGCTTATCCACTAGGCTATCACTGCTTATAAGTCCCAACTTCAAAGTTTCTTAATTAACAACTTATTTTCAAGCCAAAATTTTACAGACTCCGTACTTATTGCGGTATAAATTCATACTTTTCAATTGATCGTGAGAGGCAACGGAATGAAATAGTTGGTTTCCTACAGTAGATTTTCTCTTTGTTTACCGACAAACCTATTAAAGTTCGGAAGTGGAGCAAGTATAGGTTTCCGAGAAGCGCGCGGCGGTGTGGAGTAGAAATTACAGGGCGCCGGCAAGTAGGCACGCCGCTCTGTTTCACGGCCAGACATTGCCCAAACATTCAAATTAGACAATAATAACTTATAGTGCCTAATTCCAATACAATCTAATACTTTCTATGTATATACATACCAATAAAAATTGGTCGTTTGTAATCGAACATTTATAAGCAATTCTCTTTTTGAATTGATTTCCGTTACTATTTTTGAAATATTAAAAAAAGTAACATCACGCCTTTAATCCATAAAGGGGTAGGCAGGGGAGTGTTGTACAATCCCACGTTTCACCAGTTACGTTTACGTCCCATGAAATAGGCGGTGAGATAGGCTCACCATACACCGGGCACTGATCCAGACCCCGAGTCACTACTAGAAATTCTAAATTAGAAAAATCCAGTACTACCCGACCTGGAATTTGAATAAAGGACCTCTCGATTGACATTCATAATAATACTACATTACATACTTAATACAGAAAATACCAAAGGGCAATGTTTGCCTGTAGCTAGGACATGTTTATTTTATTATGTTACTTACACATGAAACATAGCCACTTAAAGTCGGCGATAACTCCTAACTTTTTACGGTTTTCTTTATTACAAACATTACTCTCTTATAGCTGGCCAGATAAATCATGACCTGCGTCTAACGTGCCATACACAAGTGTATTGAACTATCGAAAAATAACTCTGACAGCTATTAAATAACAATCACAAGGTTACATATATCATATCTATGAAAGGAAAACATTAGTTTTGCACAACAAATTTCAGTAACTGAATGATGGATGTATAAACGGCTACTAGAAGATAAATTAAGGCAATTTTAATATGGCTACTCCACTATGGACCATATAAAAAATCCTATTAGATGGTCGAATGCGCCCAAATATTGAACAAAAAAAGCCGATGGTAACCTAACTCATAGCCTCTCTGCCATTAGTCGTGCAGCGTATGCACTATCCGTTTGATATGCATTATGTATTAATATTTAGAACTGTCAGAATGAATAATCATTTAACGCGGCATAATACTTGCCAGGACATCATTTGCATGTGTGTCGCTATTATTTTAAATAATTATTTACTTAACACGTAATAAAGATATGTTTATAATAAATTTATTCCTCTACTCGGTATTAAAAAGTCTAAAAATATAACAATACACTGGAAACACGTGAAATTTTATTACATGTTGCTACGAAATGATCGATTTAGTCTTTCCAAGAATTGCCGGTGCTGGATACTTGGTTGGTGCGTACGCGGCTTTAGTCCGAGTTCTCACTGCCGATAACTACCGTTTGTTATAAAGGGTGAAATAAAGCGCATTCCAAACAAACGGGACGAGCCGGCCACGGCCGCCGTGTACAAGGTATTCGGTAGTGCGTGTCACAGGTCGTGTCTAAACTCATCAATCTTGCCTCCATTTAATTTTAGAATAGAATAATACACGTTAGCCCTTAGGGCTGGCAAACTACCATAGACATTCATACGACCTAATATTTAAAAATATATACAATACGTAAGTTAAAAATACTCATATTATTAAATAAAATGATATTATTTTTTTTTAGTTTCATTACAATTATTCTACTTGACTGCTTCGTTGGTAGAGTGGTTGCAAGCGCGACTGCCGATCAGGAGGTCCTGGAATCAAATCCCGGGTCGGGTGCTATTGGATTTTTCTACTTTAGAATTTCTAGTAGTGACTCGGAGTCTGGATCTGTGCCCGATGTATAGCAACAGACTCACCACCCACGAGACGTAAACGTAATTGGTGAAGCGTGGCAATGTACTGCACTCCTCGGTCTATGTCTTCAGGTATTAAAGGCGTGATGTTACGTTTAGTGTTATAACGCGATAGCTATACTATACTGTGCTATAGTGGATCTGGCAACCCTAGAACGGTGCGATGTAGCACGACGTATGAAAAGGTCGATTCTAAACAAAACCGCGCTCGCGTGCACAATGCGCCGCGCTGTACGCAAGAATACGGCCGAACCGCCATTGTCGCTCCACAAAAGAAAGGCAATCATTCGACATGAATAAATATCTTTGAATAATGGTCACCGCTTCCTATAAAGAAATGTTTTATGTATCGGAATTATCGCGTACAAATCGCTTTGTGCGCCGCTACACTTTCGTATACCTACCTAAATGATCCGCTATCGCTTCACAGTGTTAAAGTTGTCAGATGGAGCTATACTATATATTATTAAAAAGAGTAATGCAGTTAATGCTTTGGAAATCATACCACACATATATATTTTAGATGAAGTGTTTTTTACTATCAAAATGGCTATAGCTTCATGATCCCATGAATAATACAAATAAAATACCCATTGTTAAAAAAATAGCGTCTTATGTTACCGTACAACGTTCCTACAAAATATATCTCTCTCTTAGGTCGTCAAAACATGGCAACAGATAAAGCGAAACATATCTCGGTATAGCCAGACATATTAGCGCAGATTATGGGCACAAAAATACGGATTCTAGAACATTCTACGAACTGCGGTAGCTTGCTATAATACATATACTAGCACGATATATTATTATATATTATAGCTCCATCTGTGTCGAACTTTATCCTCTGATTTACTGTCTCTACAATAATACAATATTTCACACTTCGTCAATGGTTGCGCGCGTTAAGAAAGCGTGAAAAATATCTGGTATGTAAGAAGGTAGAGAGTTATCAAGGACCATTAGCGTTACAAAAACCCGTAAATAAAAAACACATGCCATATCTACCTAATCGTCTGTAACACACCGTTCGCGCTGTTTACATAATTGCAATCGATATGTCATACTTTATTAACAAGTCCAGTCATGAAACATTGTATTAATAATTCATACTCTACCGACAATTACATATGTGATAGTCGGCGTAGAAGTAATACATTGCTACGTCAGACGTCTACGACGGCTAGACTACGGTTTTTTAACAGACTCTACATTTGTTTCCGATAGAGACACATGAATCCATTTGAAACTCAATTGCAAAACGTCAAACGCTAAAAATTGAAAGTCAATTTGCA
This sequence comes from Parelbella machaon machaon, assembly GCA_018246775.1. NCBI lineage: Eukaryota > Metazoa > Arthropoda > Insecta > Lepidoptera > Hesperiidae > Parelbella > Parelbella machaon. Next base: position 6,768 of record DWFV01002044.1, on the reverse strand, counting down.
TTTGCGTTTCGACGATTATGCTAAATTGATCTTCAATTAGATGTGACCAAAGATTTTTTTTTTTATTTCCAAATGATTTATTACATGCTGATATTACAATACATGCAAAATAAAAAGGGATATATAAGTACAAATAAAAGAGAAAAGTCTAAAGCTCAATAGATAATTTGAGGATACTTTTAAAGTTCATACTATTAATTGGATTTGCATGTGATGAGAATATTATTGAATACTGTATTAAATTAAATTACAGAACAAGAGATGGACAAAAAAGAGTTCTAAGCGGTGTCTCGTCCAGCGATTCAATGTAGCGAGCTTGCGGTGGATATTTTCCGGTTAGTTCCCGAATCGAATAGCATTAATTAGTGGGAGCGACGGACGCGGGCGGCGGAACGAAACGCGCAGAGCACCGGGACCCACGCTCCTCCTTGTAAATCAATTCCATTTAATTCAATTTGAGCGGAACTTCCTCCCTGACGCTCGCTCAAGTCACGCTATATCCTAGATTTGGGTAGGAATTTAATGTAGAGTTAGGGCAGAGAGATATTTTTTTTAATTCTTTATATATGAGTATATGCAATAATATTTAGGTACAATTCGAATTTAAATATAATACTCGTTAATTGTTTTTACTTCTGGAAAGGTTATTTTTTGTTACACGTAGAACGATGGCCTATTTTTATTCTGAAAGGAGACACGTGTCCAACAGAGGAACGATGGGTTAATGATGGTAATGATGATGGCTTATTTCCAAATGATTTTTTATATAAGTTTATACGTAATCATATTATTAAAATATTATTTGAATGTACATATAATAATTATTTGTGTTATTTGATTAACTCAATATTTTTAAACCTTCTAGACGGTTTCTTATGACTTGTGTATCTACGACAGTCTATATCTCCACAAGGGGCCAAGTTTAAGCAGGCATGCGATAATTGGACCGACTCGCCTATGAAAGGGTCACATAAGCATAACGCATAGAGTAACACTGGTATTTTAAGGAGTATTTAATATCATTATGCATAAAGAAGCGGCCGAGCGGATTAAAAAAAATTTAAAAGTGTACGTTATAAAGATGACTTCCGTCAGCAATTATAATTAGGAGGTAAAATCATTTAAACTCTCCACAAGACTTCGTGAAACTGTGAAAACCGCAAGGCTTAACATCATAGAAACAATTAGAATAAAATAAAAACATTAATCTAAAGAGATTTGTTGTAGCAATGATACTGTATTTAAGCACTAACCTTCCTAAAGGATTAAAGTCGCCCAAGTGAGACCAACAGCGCGGTACCTTTTTATACCATAAAATAATAGAATTTCTACGTTAATAAGATAACTTCAATGGTAAACAGTTTCACTTGTAACAGGCTTGACGTAACAAGTTCTTACTATTGTAACAGACTTGACGTAAACACTCCTTGCTATTGTATCAGACTTGACGTAAACACTTCTTGCTATTGTATCAGACTTGACGTATACACTCCTTGCTATTGTATTAGACTTGACGTAAACACTTCTTGCTATTGTAACAGACTTGACGTAAACACTCCTTGCTATTGTAACAGACTTGACGTAAACACTCCTTGCTATTGTAACAGACTTGACGTAAAAGTCCTTGCTATATGAGCACGTCCAATTTAAGGTTAAGGGAAAACTTTAACAAATTCCTAGATATTAGTAGTAACATACACCTAAGTATCAGTAAATATATTTGCTATACATTGATAGTTGAAATCAAACAATTTTTTATTTCCTCTAACACAAAATGAACATGACCTTCACTGCAAATGACGTCAATTTTAATCATCGACTGTCTACAATTAGCAATTAGTACATTTACTCTAGCTATTTGTAACTATCCAAACACAAGTGTGAGATACAAACAGCTCCCACCCACATACTGTAATAGAAAACACATCAAAGGCTAATTCAATTTCTCGCCATTAAATTTAAATTGATCCACGGCAGGTTTTTTCTTGTATGCGCGCTAAGAGAGACGCGTCAGAATAAATACTGATAGCGGTATGTGGTCAGTTACCAAATTTATCAAACTTCATCGGATATTCCAGCCAGTAACAAAGTGGCGATGGTGATCATATACTATCAAATAGGTCGTCTGCTTGTTGGCCAGGTTAAATTAATGTTAAAACAATATCTAATTACATATGCTTATGCGTTTTGCGGTGGCATGAATTACTTTACAGCCTATGAAAGTAATTAAATTACGCATTCATTGAAATGATTTAGCCTAAACAGTGCTATGATGAGGGTATTTCACAGTTTATGAAAACTGCTAACTCAATGTCAAGGGAATATACATGTAGATGAATTATTAGTTCCTCTTACTTCGAAGCCCTCAGAGGTGGCCTATATCCAGCAGTCAATTAAGAGAGGCTGATAACGATGATGAAGATAAAATACTAATTTATTCTCCTCGGGTGGAAAAAGATTGAAATGATTTCTATAGCAAATTTCATATCTCGGTTGTTCTTCTAGGTCATAAGCTTTGCCCAACGAGATATAAAAAGGAGACGACCATAGACAAAATACAAACGGGTTTGGTTTTCTGTCCATTCGTTAAAACCAACATCTACACAATAATATTCGTACACGTATTACAAAAAAAATACTGTTGATTTAAACTTAAAAGTAATAGGAAAAACGATCCCAGTATTAAATCTGAAAGCACTACTCTCTAACGCACTACATAATATATTTTAGTGTATATCTACTAGTGGCCTAGTAGCGATCGAAATTCGATCGTAAATCGTAAAAAATTCAGTTTGAGCGTTGTCTAGGTTTTAATGTCAAGACTACGCTTAGGTATATAAATCTTTCCTCTGTGCTACTTACTGACAACAATCCGTTTCATGTCTAACATTGACAATGGGAACGTAAATAATAAATAAAAAAAAAAAAAAACGTAACATTACGCCGTAAATAATAAATGGTATATTTAATTCAATTTAAGATATTTGTAAAACATATTACACATACATTTTATCATTCTGCACTCCTTCTCTATATAAACTATAAGTGCGCCAAATTTCATACTCCTTCGTCCACGCAATTTTCATACAAAGGCGTACCTACCTACAAAGTTTTTGCTTCGCGTATTAATATATAGATATTCACAAAAATGCAGGGCTGGCAATAAGGTGACCAAATTAATATACTGTCAACGTATGTGCCTATGTTATATCAAACGATTAATTTGATTAGGTTATTATTATTATAAATTATTATTATTATTAGTATATCAAGAAAAACAACATCAATAGTTTTACCCCAGAGCGAAGAGTTCCCTGACGCTTTAAGTAACTTCCTGACGTTTTAAGCAATTTATCCCGCAGCGTGTTAGAGAAGTGGCAACAGTAGCAGCCGCTGCCGGGTCGGTCCGACCACACAGCTCGCGAGCGGTCACGTTTCCAATGAGATCGGTGCCGCGATGACACCCTTGAAATGTTTTTAATGGTGTGATTTATAGAGCAAATTAAACATTTGACTTGCCGTGAATTCGACGCTGAGTGGATCCGTCACGCACGGACACCGAGACGACGAGCTGTCGTACACTCGCCTACACACGGAGAAATTACAATCAAGCTACTCACACTCTTGGAAGTATACAAATACGTTTTGAATTACGATACTTTAAAAAATAACAACCCTTGATAATTTACCTAATTGATCTATTTTGAATTTAATGTATTGTATTACAAAGTATTGAAGTTTCAGTAGCTCGACAATGATAGGAAACACATCTTTATCATTTCATCTTTATCTCAAACACAAATGAAAATGACTGCTAAATAAATCACATTATTGTTAAGTGATTTTGATGAATACTAAAAATCACCCCAAAATTCCTTTATCACATATATATACATAAAAACATGTAATTAAACCCTTATTACCCGTACATGCGCGTATCTACCTACTAGCTGACACTAAAAAAATCCTCCAAACAAAATACTCTCAAATAAAACATCAAAAACACAAATATCATATAGCTGTCTCATCTTCCTAAGACACAAACGCTTGTCTAGGCGAGTGTACGTATCACAGCGGAGTGTTAGCACATTAGCAGCAGTGGTCGCGACTGATTAATACGCGTCGCTACCGGCCACTTTTTGTGGACACGTCCGCGCGTGTCCGTGAGAACCGATTTCTAGTCGCGCGCGCAATCGATACTGCGACTACTTCCTTAGTAATGCTAATACATTTGCCCGATTTGTTTTCCAATCCTTCTCATCGTATGCTTGTTACCAGTTGAGTTAGTTTTGTATAGACCTGTCTGTGTCCTATCGTTTCCTAATAAACTCGTAATAATTACATTAGAATTCATAAATCCGAAACGATTTTTATTTCATTGTGTACCTAATATATTTTTGACGTGTAATGTTACTTAGTAATAAATTACTAACTATTGACTATTATATATAAGTTGTATGTGAGTATTTACTAAATATTAGTTATGAAAGAAGTCAAAATATTGTATGATATTTTTTAACTTTCTTATTCTGAGAGGAGGCCAGTGTCCAGCAGTGGAACATTAAAAGGGATGACGACGATGATGAGTAACTGACATACATATATTGTCCATATAGATGGTAATCATCTATTCTACGTATATATTAATGAACACAGCATAGCTATTCTTTGGAATACCAATGTTTTTCGTAAACGATATTTTTGTACCCCGTCGATACGATCGATACATTTCTATCGATTAATATCACACTGGTTTGCTATCAGTCAATTATTATTTTTAATAATCTAATATTAAGTTAGTCCACAATTTAACTTAGATGTTTGCGTTCATGAAATATAAATATAAACTTTCATATTTATCACACTTTTCTTCTGTACCTAACAAAAATAAAAAACTTACTAAGTCAGATAGGTACAGTTACTATCCAAGAAGTACGATTTCGGTGAACTAACAAAAACACCTACCCCCTGTGGATTTTCTTAACGCCTCAAAAACTCCTTGGCGGAAGTAAAATTTCCATGGTTTACTTTATCTTGTTTTCTTATAACTTCTATTGATTACGTTCGGAAACGGTTAAATCCGTAGATAGCGGTATTGATCTGCTTGTACACGTAAATAAAATATTGGACACGCGATTGTATGGCTTACTACGACGCAACCTTTGCTATCTTCTAGTAATTTAAAAATAGTCAATACTTATCTATGGATTCTATTTTCAAAATTCCCGATTCGTTATTTTTTTTAAGACATTGTCACTCATGCAGGATCTATTTATGCGAATGTATTTTATTGTATATCTATTTATTGTAATTTTGTATTGAATTGTATATTTTAAATCTTAAAGCCTATTTTGTTAAATTGTAGGTAATATATTTTGTTTCACAAAAACATTTAGAGGTCAATCAAACTATTGTACTGGCTGGATACACGCGGTTTGTGCAATAAAAGTTATCAGACCATAAAACAACAATTTCGGTATCTTTTATGATATTTACAGATTATGCAAATTTTTTATCAAGTGGGAGGAATTATTGCAAACCGTGACAAATTTTAATTACAGCATTACATTTGCAGTCGAGTGTATAAGAAGTAATTAAAATAGCGAAAAGAGTAAAATAGGTTCATACTCGTATATAAGAGAACAACAGTCAAATATTATTCTATTGTCTATGAACAGCCACAGACAGTGAAGTTCTTAACAAGCCGCGAGAAAAAAAACGGTCTGAAAACAACATAATCGCAATTAATAAATTAATAAACTCAACATTCTTCTAGCTTTCCTTTAGGTCTCACATCATCAATCATATCCAAATAGTGATTTATTGAGATATGTAATTAAGGATCTTATAATTAACGAATGTTATACATCTTATATTTACTTTTACGTTTATCGCCTTTGAACGCTCCTCTTACTGTGTCGGAAGAAAATTGCCGACGGAAAAATTCAATTTGGAGAGAGCGCTGTTGACATCGTCAAAACTAATTTCATGTTGTACAATTATAATTATTATGAATGTAATACGATCCTCAAACATTTCTATCATGTTTATATATGTACATACATATATAGTCATGTGTATAAAAACTCACGAAACATTTAGCAGTAAAACAATTCTATCTTGTGACTATTTCTTCTCAAATATGGAACGATATATATACATGTATGCAGAAGACATTGGAAAAGACTGAATATAGCACCTTGTGAAACTCCCATCTGAAGCGCACTTACTCATACTTTCCGAGGTATTTCACTCAAAAAAAAAATCACTTTGTGACTATGCCATGATTTTATTTTCTGATTTTTATGCCGAACACAATCGAAAGCCTTGGATAAGTAACAAAATACACTTAAGTATGTACTCTCAAGCATAAATAATGCCTTCGCAAACTCTACACCCGCATCATTTGTAGAGCGACCCTGTGTAAAGACGAAATCTTTTTAAGTAGATATAATTTTTTAACATGTGTCCTAAATGATGATCTCACAAAACATTTGCAAACAATTTTCCTACATACAAATAGTACCCGTAAATCGAGTATCTATAGAAAATTGGCGCTCGTTAGTTAAAAAATTAACGCAAGTAACATTGAAAAGTAAGTTGATGATAATAAAGTTGGCAATGGATCGACATTTATTCGGCTTGATGAATAAGAACGATAAATTGAACGATTGAATGATAAATAAATGTACTCGTTCATTTTCAATAATAACTACTATGCTAAAGGACACACATTGTCACCACTTGTCAGACGCAGAAATTACATGC
>DWFV01002043.1:0-10320 GCA_018246775.1 Parelbella machaon machaon | reverse complement strand
AATTTTATATTCTAGTAATTTACATGTCTGTCACATACCTGGGGCATGTATCTTCGTAATACTCCAATGAGGTTGCAACGCTAACATGTAATATCACCAACTGAGTGTAAACCGTCCAAATATTTTTAGACATTTAATTAAGTATCCTCATTATTAGACTCCAGTGTTCCACTGCCACATAACTCTCTCCTAAGATGTGCCACAATACTCAGTGTTCCGTAGTCAGCAGATGCTCCACAGTTTTATGATTACAATATAAAGAAAGATCATGAAAAAAAACTCTAAATAATCGTGAAAGCTGTTAATCGAAGTCACTTCACAAGCTCAGATAACCGACAGAAATGCATAGAAACGACCTTCCGGCTCTCATAATTGGGCTTAAAAAAGTTATTCATTCGATCTTTAGATCTTTTACCGTCGATCATAAGGTTTTTTTGTTCTATAATGAGTACCTTAAACTATTATATTACTTAACTATGTATATTCTTATTCAAACACGTTTTGTACTTGCTACTTCTGTAATCAAAAAAGATTTTTGTATGAACGTTTCAAAGAATACTGAACTTAACTATTGTTCCAGTATCATGTTCATTATATATTCTTTTAAAACGTACAAGGGGTTTGCAAGACAGAATAGTTTCTGTGAAACAGCATGGAGCAGTTAGTAATCGATAAAGTATTAATATTTGAAACGCACTGCAGCGTTGATTCCATTGTTTATGCAAACTACGGTTGAAAGTTCATGTAATATTTAATAAACCACTCGTGTATGTCCTCCATCGGCGATCAATAGCTATCACTTTAAGTAGTTTCAGCGGCCTTCATGCAACTGTTATACTGCGTTAGGTGCCGTGTGAAACAGCTGTGCTTACAGTACTGGCAGCTGCTAAAACATCCTCTACAACTTCTTTAGTATTAAGCTTTCCTATATTTATTTTGTTACAACAACGGGACGCCGTATTTAGAAGTTATGGATTCATTACAGTTCTCACCAGCTGCATTAAATGTAAATTTCTATGAAAAAATGGACGAGTACCAAAAAGAGCTACAGAAAACGAGCGCCACGTCGTTATCGCCATCTTTGGCAGCTGATTTTTTTTGGTTTAAGAAATTCGTTTTAAGAACAATGGAAACTTTGCAAAAGGAAATGGAGGTCCTGGGGCGAGAGGTAGATAGAATGGAAATGAAGAAGCGACGCAAGATTATTTTGATTCACGGTATACCGGAAATGAATACGGAAGACCTCACGCGAATCGTAGCTGCTATTATTGTTGACAAAATGAACATTGCTGGCTTTTCAAGTGAATGCATCAGTCGTTCTCACCGACTCGGTCGTACATCTGGAAGAAAGCCTCGTCCAGTTCTGGTGAAATTTACCGAAGTACTCTGGAAGAACAAGGTTTGGTACGCCAAAAGCAAATTGAAAGGATCCGGTGTTACGATTTCTGAATTCCTCACGAAGAATCGACGCTTAGTGTTCATACAGGCCAGGCGGCGCTTCGGGATCGCGAATTGTTGGACTAAAGATGGCACTATCCATGTACTCACGATGGACGGCTCGCACCATCAGGCTGAAAACCTCGCAGATTTCAATTCCATTCCTATTACCGTAGCGTCTGGTTGCCTCGCACCTGGTGCCACTGATCATTTTGCTCGGCGAACGAAACATACAACGAAACAGTAAATTCCCTTTAAATCTTAAAATCAATGTTACGAAATTTTGATATTCCCATTGCTTTTAGTGTGCTCATTTAATAAGTTTCAATTGATTTAATGTTACATTCTAATGGATAATTTATTTTCTTAATAATTACAACACTTAGAAATGCTGTCTTAATTTGATTTATGCGCTTATCTGATTCGGTCGTTATAACTTTAAAAATAATTCCATTATGTAGTCTGTCTCATATTTTTTGGATTACAGAAAATATTCTCAGTAACTTTATTATACTATATCTACTCTGTTTTAGGTTTCTTTGTACTTTATATTCTATTCCTCATTTACATGTATATGTACACTGCTCCGGTTATTTTTCTTCCATCATTAGTATTAGGTAAATGATATTTTTTATCTGTATTTCTGCATCAGCAATTATAAGCATACCTCTATTTGTTATCACCTTCATCATCATCATCATCGTCGTCAGCCTCTTGATGTCCACTGCTGGACGTAGGCCTCCCCTAATCGGCGCCACTCCACTCACCTTAGCAATAAGCAATTTTGCTTGCATAGAATATCTTCCCTTATCGTCTATAAAATTAACTGCAATGTATATACATGTCCTATACATGTATTCATGTTGTAAATAAAAACAGTAAATATTTTTAATTAACTTATTTTATTAAAAGTCCAAATTAAATAAATATGTATATGTATCCTTACAACATAATAAAATGATCCCAGTTCTAAATAACTCGAAAAAGCTGATGACTGATAATCAATGTGTATACAAATAAACATGTTTAAAATGTTACTTATAGACATTAGAAATCAGAAAAGGTAATACAAAATGAACATAAATGTAATATGTAACAAAAATATGGGATATTTACCACCCACATAATCATTCTTGGTTTATATTCAAATGGAACCAATATACAGAACGCGACAAGGAAGGTTATGAAATCAAACTTCACCCTGAAAGATATTATAACCTTAAGTACACAAGGGTTATACTTAAATTAATTAAGTACTATGACATTATTTCGTTTATTTAATTTTATTGTACCCACTTAAGTACCCGATATTCTAACTTAAAGTAAAAAAATGTATGTTACTAACGTAAATAAAATAGCCAAAAATAAGTTAAAAGCCTTATATAAATTAACACAAAAAATCCTATTATTACAAATTTACCAAGTTACAATTTTTATACCATATGAAGAGGGAAAATAATATTTTTTAACTAATTGTAAATTGAAAGATATCTTGATCAGACTGAAGAATCGACAACTGAAACAGAACCTGACAAGAAACTAATATTTAATATCAAAAAAAAATATAATAACAGATGAATGCCTATATAAAATTATTAAATTAAGTGCCAAAAACTTACATAAGTACGTAGCACACAAACCACCCCATACACTTCAAGTCATTAATACAAAAATGATTATTGCCCTTCCATACAACGGATGGTGCAACTCCAAGTGAGAAATCAGAACGTTTCTTAAGCCAATTCTCTAAAAAGAAGGTACTACTCTTAAAAGTCACTAAAAACTCTCTTCGCGATACTTTAATTAATTTATATGTAGTTTTTCCCTAATAATCACAATGAAGTCCTATTCTCGACTTTACAAAAATTTTAAAAAGATTACACAAAAATTCGAATTACTCTAATTACTTTCTACAGGTCATAAAAATTAACATGGCTGTCAGATATATCCAGGAAGAAGCTACGGCAATGCTTGAAACTGAATTTGTACCGCAACTCGTGCTTAACGATCTGAAAGTAAAAAAATACCATTAAACTTGGAAACGTTGGAAACTATACGAAGTATTGGAATATTCTTTATTTTTCTTTTGATAAAACGGCCAAACTCCAATTATAATACACATAACTTATTAACTTATCAAACCTCTCACATCTCTACGCATCATCTTTCATTTCTCTTAAATTCTTCTTGGGAATTGGCAAGACATAACAGAAAGATATTAATATTAATGCCGTATACGTATTACCTATAGAGCACTCGACCACTATCTAGGAACATCTTGGAATATCTCTTTCCATATCATTAAAAACATTTCCTATTACTACCCAAATACGTATTGTCCCTACTTATCAAGGAAACATTCCATCGTTATTCGCTTGAAAGGGTTGGCATTTTAGAGTATCTAGAGTCTTTATACTTTTGCATGATATTCTCAGGCATACTCTGAAGACCTTAGAATCTTAATTAAATTCCCTTTGATATGTGAATACAGTTTGTCCTAAGAATACCACGTATGAGTCAAATCAATCATTACAATATATTTTTTGCTAAGCGTTACTCTGATATCGTCATGTATTTAAGTAATATCTTCGGCCTAATATAATTCAATTTTAATCTTGTTTTAGCTTGCGTGAATTGTATTAAGAATATATTTACGCAAAGAGCACTTTTCACGATTGTAATTCCATCTTGTCAAAATAAATGCAGCCACTTTAGTTAGTTAATGACGCAAGTCGATCAATCTCCCAAAGCGCGGGCTACTCTGAATGGAGTATCTATCTATAATATCATTTATATCAGTCAAGGGGTTGTCGTTCATACCATATCGATTGAATACTATTTCTACATTTCTATTATATATATTTTGCCACAGATCTTCTTCTCTCCCTCAGTGTTTCAGTTGTGTGCCAACCCGCGCCCCTTTTTCTGAATGGCTTCCGGTTTTTATCAGTGGACGTTTAAAAGGGGTGATGAAGTTATGATTTTAGTCCAGCAGTGGACGGGAGTAGGCTGATAATGATGATGATGATAATAAAATCGCAATTATTTGATCTTATTGATTTTTCTATTCAAAACATTTTGATCTGTATTTTTGTGGAAATTGTTAGAAAAGAAAACAATCACATATGTAACGAGCAATACTTAGACATATTAAATAAGTGTATATGTTAAACGTATCTGTATGTGTGTTTGTTTAAAAATATTGCTCGTTTTATGGTATTAGATGGCGCCAAGCGAACATTACAATTTTCCTCAGTACACCAAGTCCCTAACGCAACATAGAAACAACACAATGCCTTGAGTAGATTTACTTACCTTTTGTGCGACTTCTCTCAGTGACATCAGACAGTGACACAATCAGTTTGGATAAGTGAAGCTAAATAACTCGATTACTGTGTCATATTTTATTAAAATATTCGAAAACAATGTGTTCAAAATATTTCATACTTAATCATTGTGGCCACGCATTTAGAACTGATATGGTAGCAGATTGCAAGCAAACTGTAAAATTAAGTCAGGCCCTTCCGCGGTCAGCTTTCGGATGAGTGACCGCTAGCAGCAGATTTCCACGACCGAATTTGTGCTTCGAATAACACATTGGACACCCGATCTCAAGTGATTTTGTAACGTGACAATGATTAAATAATATCGGAGGCCTTAAAGGCGATTAAATAGTGTATATATTTTTTTATTAACACATCAAAAGTCGTTAGTGACAAGTGATTGTACAATAATATTAATAATCTCTAAACAAAACACACATTTAAATGATTTAACAGTGCACAAGGTTAGCAAAAATGATGCAATGACACAACATAAAGTTAGTCAAATATTATGTATATTTTATTAGATTTATAAAAAGAAAACTTAATATTATAGGATATGAATTTCACAATAGCAATTTTTTCTATAGTATGGCACTTTTTGGTTACATATTCAACATGCTAATGGACTACGAGCCTTAGTTTATACAAATTACAATTAAAAAACCAAACGGGGATTGTTACAAGAAATAAAATATTTCTCTCACTAAATCATCATCTCAATTTAAAATCTTTTTCTCTGTGTATTTGTAAGCGTAAATATTACAGAAATTTTAAAGTTCTAAAATGTAGTATTACTAGCGGTAGTCGTACCTTTTCCCCAGTAGGTAATTACCCTGTGGATTATGTAAAGAAATGAATTAGGTTGATTCCAGTTATTTCCAGAGAAATCGTTGCGATAAAGCTAAATGTCACAAGAACTCAAAGCCTTTGTCTAGGAATATTTTAAATATACAAGCTTTCTTTGGAAATACAAAATTTTCATTTCATCTTGATCGGTTCCCTTCGATAAAGAAAAGTGATCATGTCCCAAGACATGGTAATAAGCCAGGAGGGTTGAAATTGTAACATTGGACAGACAAAACAAGCCAATTTGCTATTATGAAAAATCACTTATCAAGCGATGCCTACAGAGTTCCGATGACGCCGCAAGCGACGCGTCCACCAGCGTTGCCGGTCTTCTTGGAATCTGGGTGGTCAGACCGTCCGAAATCGTCGCTCTTCTCATGTAGGACTACAGCCCGGCCGATGATAGAGTAGGGCCCTCGAAGAGCGATCAGGCTATCCACAAAGTCCAAGTGGCTCCATTTGTTCTCATCAAAGGCAACGTTGCCAAGGTCACCAACATGGCGGATTTCGTCGTTCGGATGACCGTGGTCTTTCTGTAAAGTCATACATTGGACTCAATAATACCGTTTTTGATGTTAAATATAAGCTAGGTAAATAAAAAAATTTGAATGAGGTTTCAACAGGAAAAATCCCGAAATCATGAATGTTGAAGTTAATTTATAACCAATCGATGATATGTACAATCGCATTGGCGATGGCAGCTTTCAATCAAAAATTCAACTTTTAAAACCAAAAAACAGAAGAAGATAACGCACGCGAGTACACTTATTAAAAGGTTATGGGTATTGATAATCATTTTCGAAATTATCGATAAATAAAAAAACAAAAACCCTTACGTGTTCAGGGTTGTAATGTGAGCCAGTGGACAGACATCCGCCGGTGAGGTCGCCTTTCTCATGGACGTGGAAGCCGTAGTGGCCAGCAGGTAGACCGTACAGCGCGCCCTGAACCTGCACCTTCCCGTCCGGCAGCTCGGTGAAGGTCACGTTGCCATGGGGACCGTTCCCTTGAGGGTTGGCTAAGAAAGCGACTGCGCGGTACACTGATGGCTGGAATAAATCATAAAATTCAAATGCTCAATTATACACAGACTAAAATCAAGCTTTTCATATTCTAAATATTTCCCTAGAGCAGCTTACATCCATTAATTAGATCAATGTTCGCTATTACAAATGATGATACAGTAATCAGTAATAATAATTATTATATCATCACGCCTGGTCTCTTACGGGGTAGACAGTGAGAAGCGAGTCCGTAATATAATTAATGAATAATATACTTATCCTTACAGTGAATAAAAATGTACAAATATTAAATATTGAAAACCACCCATTATTGCTTCTACGTCTAAAGACTATCTTACTAGGATTTTCTAACAACGTATAGAATCAGAGTAGATAATGTATTACTGTATTAATTTAAATCGGAGAATCATATCGTGTAAACATGTATTCTGTTTTCTTTTCCTTTCGTCATACAGCATAGATAAAGTACGTTCCAGCTGACTTACTAATCTTAATTACTTATGAAAACGACTGATAAACTGTATTAATATAAATTAAAGATATAAATAAGATTGTGTGACACATACGAGTAGGTCTGCTGTTATAACAGTCAAGTTCAAGGTTACTTTTTTATAGATAACTCTTTTAATACTCAAAATAAAACTTAAAAAAGGCAGTAATAATGTTCGTAACAGTATTATAATGTAAACCAAAATTCGATTAAACTCAAAGATTAATTTTATTTAAGGCCAGATACTTTTTGTAAGCACAACAAGAATTAAACTTAAACTTCTCACGTTAAATAATATTACAAGAATTAAAAAAAAAACCTTCTCACGTTTAATAATAAATTACTTAGTTGTAAACACAAGATTCAAAAAAACAATATGACCACATTCATTTTAAATTTGGTAGATAAAGCTCAAATAAATAGCGGATATGTATATGAATGCACATATAGATAAACTTATATTTCCCCTGTAATAAATCAGAACGAAACTAAAATTTTAGCTGCGCGATTTTTAAACAAGACAAGATGTTCAATTCAAATGGTTGAACATGAACATTCGACAAATGGATACGTAAATCTTAATACGGCCAGGGACAAACAGACGAATATTTTTCCCATAAAAGTGACTTTTCCACTTACCGGTTCATGGTTTGCAGCTGCAAGCACAACCATCGAGAGCAAGCCGAGCATCAAGGTCAACATCTTGATTATTCTGGAACAGAAATCACTTATGATTAAATTAAAGTGGTCTACTAGATAAGCTTTATACTGAATTCAACGAACTGTTATTTATTATATTTAGTTTGTAACTACTTTCCCAATAATATGGATGTGCAATAGTATATTATAGACATATTATGGCTTATCACTTTATGGCTGCCTTTAACCTTTTTCTAAACATGGATGTCTCCCACCATCTGGGGGATTTCGAACTATGAGTGTGAAATAATATTTAGGAAGAAACATTCCGCCCTAACTCACAGTGCCCACGCATTAATATACAAAAGATTTTATTAGTTCACAATAATAAAAGACATTTAATTAACATGCGGTGTATGAACCACTTAAGAATTTACGACGCCTGTCTAAGCATCCCTGAAATTGTCAATTTGACAGCCCGCCCTGTCAAAGTTACAAGAAGAACAATTTTATTTTGATTAATTTTTTACTTCGTCAAATTATAATCCCCAAGGTCTACATCCATTTCATTATGTCATTATACGTGACAATTTCTTATCGTACATCGTAAGAACCAACATCGCGTAGGTACGGACAACTAGTTTTTGCTTCAGCCAGTTTATTTTTGCTTAGAACGTTAACCCTTTAGGATCCGGCCTATTATTAGCCAAGGTTTTTATTTATCTACAGAGAACTCGAGTAAGTCATAGATTATCTATGATTACATGCTTTTAAAAATAAAATATATGTCTATTGCAATTATGTTAAAGGTAAATGTTTTCTACTTTGTCAGATGCTAGCCGTTTCCCGCCAAATGTGCAAAGCAGTAGAAAAATATTACAGTATTTCATAATATTTTGTCTAACTGTATAGCTCTGAAGGCTATTATGGACTATTTTATTTGAAAAGCTTTCTAGCGCCTTTAAAAATTTATAAAAAAAATGTTTTCTCGTTAAGAAAAGTAGAATAGTTCACAATAATGTCTTGTACTTTTTTAAGTTTAATCTATATTTCTATTAATTTAGCAAAATTATTTCTGCATATTTAACGTGAAAACGTAATAGACAAACAGACAATTTTATTACGTAAAAGTAAATCGTTAAAGAACATTAGGAGGTAAGTTTACTGGTATGAAATTCAATAACTAGTTTATGTCTGGAAATATTATATCAAGAAAAAAACAAAATTAAAAATTTTGAAAAAACCCATGACGGTTAAAATGTAATTGAAAAAAGATAAAGTATATAATTTAAAAACCCCCCGATTTAAATAATTGTGACGAGAGATAATTAACGTAAAAAGCTTTCATATAAGTCGATTAGATCTCTCGCAGAGTCGCACATACCATATGAACAACAGAGTATTTGTTTTCATAGCAATTCCCTACGTACCTATTTGGTTCTCGAAGATGTAGATGTGGCAATAACATAGGTATTCAACTCCCTATGAACTCAAAAAAAAATCAAGAAAATCCGTCGAGGGTTGCCATCAATACTTCTGATTTTTGAGATATTATAATCTAGTCGCAAATGAGCGATATGCACCACCTAGTAGTCTTGTGTAAAGTTGTTTTAGTATATTATTATTATTTATTGCGCCTAACATAAATATACTACGATATTCATATTATACTGTATATAGCAACCCTACTGTAGCCACATTCGAACATCACTTGCTTGCGTCAGAACAGAACAAATCATAATGCATAACAACATCGAACTTTTGGCAATGGCCGAAAAATCGTTGCTATGTCTTTAACTAAAGTATTCGAAATGGACGAAAAGAGTTAAAGATAACGTCAATAAAAAAAAAAACAATTTGCAGCAAATAAAAAATATAACGGAAACAATCATAGGCAAATTTAATTATATGTGTTGCCTCGTTCCACCGGGGAGGATAAGAGATATGATAGAACGAGATAAACTGAACGCATTGAATTTGAATTTGAATTTGGAAGCATCGAGTGCTTAAGGATAATGTTTGAATTAGAGATCTTACTGAAGATATACAATTCATTTGCAATGAGTCACGACTTGTGTGTTCTATATGCGTTGTTTTATAAAACCGATATTAACACTTAAAATTTATTAAATAATATCCTGGAACATCTCCACATGAGGCCGTCTCATTCAAAAGTAGGTATACCCCTGTTGTGGTAACTCGAAGTCTGATACTTTATATGTACATACATATTAGTAAATACCTAAATTAATATTTATTTTGTCACACCCACACACGGAACAAATACTTTTGCTCATCATACAAACATGTATACGAGTAGGAATCGAACCCACGAACACCAGTTCACCAACCACTGAACTAACGACCCAATCAATAATAAAAATGCAATATTTTAGGTAAGTAAATTCATACTAGAATTATTCATTTCCATTCAAACCAATTATAAAGGCTGAACGCAATAACCTTGAGAATAAAACATGAAATATATAAAAATGAACAATATATTACGATATTTAAGGAAATTTATTTTAATGAAAGTAATAAATTATTTCTCAAG
>DWFV01002042.1:0-10321 GCA_018246775.1 Parelbella machaon machaon | reverse complement strand
GTGGCGCGTCTCGCCGAGAGCGCGACTCGATAAATTACGATTACCCGATTTTTAAATATATTTTTTTTTACTATTAAGTAAAAAAAAAATATTTATTTAAAATGATCTGTCACGGAACATAATGTGGCAGACCAAATTCCACGCGAGCGAAGCCGCGGGCAAAAGCTAGTATTAAATAAATATAGGTTTACGGATTATGTTTTGACTTTTGACTAATGTTTGTATGTTTCCAGAACTAACGGACGTGCCGGCCGCGGAGCGCGTGCTGGCCGGCACCGTCGCCCAGCGCAAGAAACTCTTCGAACTGTAGCGAGCTCGACCGTATCAGGGCCTCGTTTATTAACCGACCTAACCTTCCCACGACACGAGCGGTCGCTCTCCTAAACCTGAAAGTCGAGTCTCGCCTAAAAGGACGGCACCGCCCCGCCGGCTGCCACACCCACCACGCTAGCACCTGGCCACTTTGCTTGACGACGTACTCTTAACGCAAACACGCGTGTTATTTAAAGTAATATATAACCTTATAGTTTCACAGATTAAAAATATATTTATTATTAATAAATTAAAAATTATATTTCGCGTATGTAGTTTGAATATATTTATGGTTGTATCGATCAAATGTATTCTTAACTGGTAAGAGGTGTCGAGGTGGATGTGCAATGAGCTGTGTTCTCAGCTAACATGCGAGCACTTATTTCACAGTCGACGTCAATTATTACTCCGTATGAAAGATATATTAACTAATAATACTGACGAAGCATTCTTAGCTCCATTATCACGTAGTTAAGTTAATACTAAGACCAAAAATGACCTTCCTCTATGAGAAGTGGCCAGAACTCTTAACTCCCACCCACCACGAAAATGTATATAACTTTGCATTGTTTTTTTACTTAATTTTAATTAACTGTAGAGTGTATATTACCTTACTTCTGCACTATTTCTCCTCGTTCAAACTCCTTGACTTTGACGATCTATTTTCTGCTATAGTTGTATTGACTCTACTTTGTTTTACAATTATACCAGTGTGTAAAATAAGACTTAAATTGGGAATTGCTACGATAAAAAAACAATTGCCTAATGGGCATGTAACAATTGTCAGAAGGAGTATTTTAGCGCAGCGGCCCTAGCGTCAGACCCTTTCTCGTTCGTTGACTTACCTCCTAGTTTAGCTATAGATGAATTGGTTAGTGACGTTTATAATCGACTTGTAAAAAATTGTAACATTTGTTGTAAATACTAAGCGCCCTTGTCTTTTGTAACCAACGTTTTCTAGTGCACAGTCTGCCTGTCCATTATCTTGTAAGGGATTCGTTACCAAATATTTCTTATTTATGAGTTTATGACATTCGCTGGAGACACAGCCTTATACTCTCGAGGGGGATCGTTGTGACGACGGTCGCGGGACAGTGCATCGCTGTGTCTCACTTATCGTAGTCCTTGTTTAATAATGATTTTGTAGATTTATACATAGATATATACGTATATTATATATGTATGGATACGGGAGATACTATGCATTGAGTTTGTTAGTGTTCGAGAGCATCTATCGCATAGTGGAGTGTGTTGGAGAACGACTGAACTGTCAATTTACCGACATGATCGCATCACGTCGTACCGATTACATTTCATAAATATACACAGCTGTGTATCGGTCAGTTTCAGTGGTTCTGCAAAATATTCTCATATAGAGGCACATACAAATATCGCGCACCGAGCGCCCGCCGCGGCAGCGGCGAGTGGCGAGATACCGAAACGGATGCATAGTTACGTTTATGTCGACCTGGCTCCCTAGTGTACGCAGCTACATTTATTCACAGGTCGCCGGCGCAGCACGGAACTAGGCTATACAATAAATAGATCGCTGGATGATTAATTATATAAAACAAAGCTCATAACATTACATACATCTTTTTGCAACAGTTTTTACAGCCCAGTTATTAAATTAAAACATACGATTTCTATTTGGTTACGTTGCAAAGGCTATTCGTGTAATATGACAGACAATTTATTGTAAAGATAAAGTCTGTGCTGGGCCGGCGGCGGGACTGCGTTGATTTATCCCCCCTTTATGTCTTAGATGACGTTGTAAAGTGTTGGTTTATATAACAAAGATTTTTAAATAAACAACTTAATACAAATATTATGGTTTTATTAATTTCCCCCTATTCACTTGACATGGATATGGATAGACATCTGAGACAGGAGAAAAACAGGAAAATTGGATTGTGTAATAGACTATAAGGCATAAGAATGTTATCAAGTTTACTAAGACTAAACTATGTACAATATTGAATCTGGTCAATGCTACTAAATATTTGAGTCAACCTATTACATGATAATATAAAAATTATACATACATAATTCTCATTGTACACATGTAATTTAGTCTACATTGATTAAATAGGTCTACACTGAGCCAAATTTATGTAAGTGATGATCAATATAATCCATCTGAGTTATTATTATTATCGCAAAATATTTGTTAATGTCATCTAAAACTTTAAATTTAGGAGTGAATAGTTAAGACATGCTTCATATGCTGTTTTTTAATGTCATTTAAATAAATAAAAAGATTTACAAAAAGTAATGATAGTTTTCAACTAACTTGCATTTTTTTTACATTATATGATTATATTTTAGATCTCATATAACCAACAGCAGAGCCCAGAGTATCCAAATCATGCAATAATCTTAGGAATTATAATACCATTTGGTGTGAATATATGGGCATAAACTCGACCACAGTGTTGGCTGTTAAGTTTAGGCTGACTACATATGTAACTTAATGGTAAAAAGGCATGTTCAGAGTTGTATGAGAGGGCTGTCGGCGAGCAACTCGCGCTGACGTAGACGAGCGCGCCACTCGCTGCGGTGTGCAAGGATGGGGCGCCCATACTGTGTGTGGATGTCTCGGAATGGCACCTTCTTACGGGGCAGCTCTGGCCTTAGGTTCTCCTTGTCTGTAAATAAAGGCCAAGAAAATAAGAGGGAAGACACTGAGACTTAAGGAATTGTATGAGTAATACTCCATTTTTTGCATAGGGTACATTACAAAATGAAAAGCTATAAAAACACATTAATTTCAGACCTATTTGAAATTCTTCAAAACTGGAAGCAAAAAATTTTCAGAAACAAAAAATTCAAATACAAATAGCATATTATACATAAAACTTACGATGTCTACTGCCTTGCACAGTCTTGCTCTCACTCTCTGTAACTCTGTTGAAAGGATTGTATCGCTGTCCTCTAGGTGGCACTTTTGGTTCGTCATCAGGAGGTGTCACAGTTACCATTGCTGCAGCCTCCGCTGCCTCCTCAGCTATAATATAAATACAAACCATGCCTACATACGCCTCTGATTACATTATACATATTACGCCTCTGATTACAGGCGTGATGTTACGAAATAATTTACATTCAAGAATAGATAGTAACATTCTAAGTTTGTCCAGTTAAAGATTTAAGAAAACAAGTTATAGAGAAATGTCCTGAAGAAAACTGATTTATACCAGATATAAAAACAAATTACAATATAAGCCATTTATTATAATTAACTTCCTAGCTTGACGGTATATTCAGCAGTCAGGTTAAAGTGAACAGTTATTACTGCTACAGTCTTTATAGGATAAAAATGACTTCATAGTTCAGTAAAATACCTTGGGCCTCATCCAACTGCCTCTGTAGCTCAGCCACCATCAGCTTCATGTAATCATAGCTGGCACATGCCAAAGCCTTCATCCATGCCTCCATCGAGGCTTGTGAGTTTGTACACAGGAAATATGTGCGGCCACTTTCACAGTGAAATACTATTTTGAAGCTATAACACTCTTCTTCAGTTAACTCTGTAAATGAAAACAAAACTATCAGATCTCTTCTTTATCCAAGTATTTCAAAATTATTGGGCAATTCAAGTTAGTTTTGAAAATAAATGTAGTAAAAAATAATATTACTGATAACTCACCAATAGTGCATCCTTCAAGGACAATAACTCCTACAGGTTCTTTATCGCCTTTTTTATCAAAATAGAACAGGAGATTGCCCTTTAGGGTGAACCACCTTCGCTGGTAGTTCTTGCCGACCTCGCCCCGCATGTCCAGCCAGCCCTCGCGGTCCACGGGGGTGGCGGACGACGCAAAAGCACAAAAATTCTTTTCATTTATCTTCATGGTTTCTTATAGTCAAATATTTTGGTTATAATATTAAGGAAAGGGGAAAATCTTAATAAAATTCGCAATTATCATCGAATATATGAATACTTATAAAGTATGTAGGTTAAATAACGCTTTTGGAATTTTCTGATCTAAGGAAACAGTTGGGTATCTGAATATTATAATTATAGCACATCAAGATTTTAAATTTAAAACACTTGTGTATTCATTTTGACCATTATCCACCACAGAACCACTATTCATGCACGTAACAAAGCAATGAGTGTTATGTCAATGTCAAAAATCAGACATCAGGTCTTATGACACACTGATGTTATCCTAGCCTCAAAGCCTTGGTATTTAAGTAAACGTAAAAAGAAAGTAAACACAGATATTATACTTAGAAAAGGGGAGCGAGCCTAAAATGTGTGAGAAAGCAAATGTGGCACCCTATTTATCTCTTTCTACTCGCGCATGCAGGTATGCATACAGGTAGCGCTAGCGAGAGTTCATAATTTGAAAAAAAAGCTTTTCTTTTACTGCGCATGCGTCAGTAGTGATATAGACAGAGTTAGATAGAATATCGCAATTGTTTTCTCTCTTTGTAACTGTTGGACGTTGCCGCTTACAGGCCTGCCTATGGCTCCCCACTCTATATATAATATCCAATGAAAGTGAGGCACTGATACGTCTAAATTATGAATTTAACCATTTAATTTGTTATTCTATACAGTACTTGTATATTTTACGTATAGTACTATGCAGAAAAGAATTGAGATATTTTTTTTTCTTAATTGATGAATTTTTAAATGAAAATATTGTAATCATCAACCCTTTTATTATTCCACTGTTGGACACAAGACTATTTTCAGAATGAAAAGGGAAAATGGCCACAGTTCACTATGCTTACCAAGTAAGAGTTGGCAATGGTCTTAAAGAACAGTATGGAGAACTCTAAGGAGTGCAAGTTTTCTTTTACCATTATAGAAAGTATTTAAAACATACATTTTAGTCTTGAAACATACATTTCGTCTTGAAACATACATTTTAGTAAAGAGTTGCATACCAGAATTTGAACAGGTCTATTTAATGGTGGAAGGCTTCATTTTATACCACTATCATTTTTTTTTAATAGTCCCTATTAATTTCTTTTCCTCGGAAACTCCTCGTTGAGATTAAATACATTTTTTTAACAAAAAGCATTTACTGTATATAGGCGTTTTCACATATTTTAAGCTCAATGTATCTTCCAAGACGCTTACAATTGAATTAAGTAGGCCTCGGAAGGTAGGTATGCGGAAGATTCATGTCTACTTTGTTAAGCTAGTACTGGGAAAACATATTTTTTATAAGATTGCTCTGTAGTCTAATCAATCTCGTCATCATTTAATATAAATTTCATTTCATTGCAATCTTGTCATCATTTAATCTAAATCATTTTCTTAAATATTGGTAACACCACGCCTATAATCCCCGAATAGGTAGACAGAGGAGTGCAATACACTTCCACACGAGTTACGTTTACACACACGTAACACAGTTACGTTTACGTTCCATGGGTGGTGAGCCTATAGTCATACCCCGGTCACAAATCCAAACTGCGAGCCATTCTTTGAAATTTCAAGAAAGAAAAATCCAATAGTACCGACCTGGGGATCGAACCTAGGACATCCCGTTCGGTAGTCGTGCTTGCAACAAACTCGAACGAGGCAGTCAAACTATACATACATAGGTTGATAACGACGTCGCAGGCTGTAGATTTTACGTAGGTAGTTTTGAAAAAAAACTGAAAATTAATATATTTGTTTAATTTATAAGTGCTGATGTTACACTTATTCTGGCTGAGTTTCTGTTACTGTGATACTTCACCGAGGAAATTAATTTTTCAGAGGCGTGAATTTAAAATAGGTGTTTCTTGTCTAATAATGGTTATATAGAAGAGGGTGAAATAAAAGGATGCTTTTAAATATGTAATATTTTATTCATAATTATTATTACCTATTTTCACAGTTATTTATAAAGTTATATTAATATCAAGTATTACACTAATTTTATTTGCGAATTTCTAACGATTGCTCCATTTAGAAAATTTCATTTCCGCCTCAATCATCAGAGCTGACCACTTACTGCTAATATCTGACAAAATGGTGAGGTCTATATACAGTTGTATCCCAACGTCCCTAAAAATTGACAAATTCACAATAACAAAAAAAGAAGTCAAAAACGAAATCTTAAAAACAATTCATTCAACTACAAATCTCTCTTATTAACAACTGTACATAATATTACGAGTGGTTTCTTTAAAACACCCTCCGTTAGTCGGCAAAGTGGGCAAATATTCAACGGTATATCAACCTACGTCTCATTCCTATGTACAAAACGTTGTTTTACAAAACAAAATATAAACTATATACAACATCATTAAATATTCTCAAATGCTGTAACACATTTAAAACATTTCATATTTAACTATTCTTATTAGTTATGTCGCCGCTACAATAAAATAATTTACGTTACCGGCACGCCGCCATATCATACAAAACCTGTACAATTTCCTACCGTCACTTCACGGATTGCAGTGCACTCTCAATATCAAAGTTAACAATGCTCAGATTATAAGCAACAGAAAATATATAAATACATCGGCTCGTTTTGATCACTTTGTTCACCAAATACACATATAACAGTAACTGTTCTGTGTTGCCCACTGTACTCAATTCAGTTTCATGTCATAAAAAATCGATTTACAAAAATTAATAAATTTTCAAATAAATAATACCCAAAGTAAATATGCATAGAATTATTATATATTGAGTAGGGGAGCCAACCTAAAATGTGTTATCGAAAAAACAAAAAAGCAAATGAGGCTACCGATTCGTCTCTTTCTACTCACGCACGCCCACACAGCGCTACCGTGAGTTCATTATTTGAAAAACGAGCTGTTCTTTTGCTGCGCATGCGTCAGTAGTGAGATAGAGAGAAATATATAGTGTATCGCGATCGTTTCTCTCTTTCTAGTCGTCGGACGTTGCCGCTTACAGGCAGCCGTATGTCTCCCTGCTCTATTTATAATACCTCTATGTAAATATGAAAAATTTTGTTTTTCTATTGTTCTTATAATGAACACAACCTGAATGTAACAAAATAAAAAGAATTAGGTTTCAATCAATAAATGAATACATTGTACACAAAATTTTAAGTCACACAATCACACTTCATACCATACAACTATTTACATGGTTTTGTCCTGAGCACACAACATGACATGTCTATTACATACAATTTTATTATTAAAATACAAAATTTCATATAACTACCAAAAACTATGAGAGATTCGACGAATCAACATTGTTTTATTTTGAAATTGGATTTGAATTTGTAAAACGACATCTAACAATACCAATGCTAATTCCAATGCGAACTATATGAACTCCACATCATCATTATTAAAATCTATTTGTATAATCTATTGGTGTTACTAATTTTTTTCCCAATCTGAGGTTATTCTTATCATAAGAAGACGATTAATATTAACTAAGACATCTAGATTTAGAATATTACGCCGTTCTTGCATATCGCCTGCTTTGCGGCTCAATAATGTTACATCAGAAAGATTTATTTTTTACAGTTAATTCAGTGTTATGCAAACAATTTGCGTAAACCGACACTGTTCTTGTTCCCTTGGTTATTGAACTGTACAAGTTGACACACTGGATGTTAAGGCAATATGTCAATTCGTTTAATGTATAATTGTATCTAAAAGTATAACTTATGCATTCTTGATTGTGCTCAACATGTAAAAAATAATTCATTCAATTAAGTTATCCAATATAATGAAATTAATATAAAAATATTGTTTTAATTGTATTAGTAATTTTTTTCTGTTTGACATTACAAATGTTGAGACGAACGAAAACCCTGTGAAACAACTTAAACACAGAAATAATGGTGGTAAAAAAATATCTAAATCACTACACAAATAGCTAACTCCTTTGGTAATTCATACCGGCTTCTAACATGAAACAGTAATAATAGATTAAATAGTACAACAATGCAATGACAAGGTACATAATAGTGCAATATATAAGTTGTGACATCCTCAATGTAAGAGTGTTAAAGACATACAAGTTGAAGAACACAAATAAGAAAATAAGTTGATTGTTAAAATATAGGGAGTTAAAAAACCAATACTATATGTTGTTTGATGACTTATTGAGTTTGTGGAGTGAATGAAATATATTTACTAAAGTGGAGCCTATCTTACTTTGAATTATAAAATATTATATGAACCATATATTGGTAAAAAATTTCACTATAAAATTGGTTTCATTATGTAAACATACCCATAATAATATTTAAAATAGCATTTAAGAAGTATTCATTAATAAATTGTTTCCTCAATTAATGTGAGAAACAAAGGCTCCACTTCATTCAAAAAGTTTTTAAAAATACACTGTCAAAATGGATTGAATAGTTTCTTAAAAGTATGCAAACATAATATGAATTAGTACATTTGTTAAAAAAAAACAGGTAAATGATAAGTGAGATTAGCAGTATACATGGAGTGGATGTTTGGAAGATAACAATAGAAAGACTTTATTGGAAGTTTATTGACAGTTCTGATTGAAGATACAACAAGGAATGCCCTTACAACACTAATTCACAATGTACAATGGCTGAAATATATTTCGAAAACAGTGCTAGCCAAATTGGACCGTCATAAGATTTGTTAACATTTTGTATTTAACAAATTATTTATCCTGGCTTAATTATTTTCTATTTTGTTATTTTTCTATAAATAATTTTCAACATCTTCCTATCTGTACAAGTTTGTGCACGGCAACACACACCCCGACAGACACCTTGCACTGCTGTTTGCTCCATGTATTTGTACATTCACACTACATTAACAGAATCCGACAAATGGTTCAACATTAAGTACTATTTCAGTAACTTATTTAAATATTCTTGAATCCTATTCTATAGAAATTCATAGTTGAACAACTTCAAAGAGAAACTATACTAATATTGAAAACTTAGCATAGAGCAAACAGAGTGTTTCTATAAACATGACCAACATTTCTTCGCCTTTAACAACTACCTCTCCAACAATCTACCCCCATTGGGGGTGCCTACATATCATAACAACTGTTCATACCATAAAAAGCCCTCTTATTTTACATCCTACCATACAGTATATACTTATTCTATCTAAGTACTGCTGTTGTCTAATTATTTTTAGTTTGTGGTTTCATCACATTTAACATTCAGGTTTCTTTTGTGTGTAGAATATTTTTTGGTAGGCACAAAAATTCTATGCAAATATGTAAGTGTTATATTCAATATCTGAAATGTAAACCACAAGAGGCTGTAAAAACATTTTTTTCTTAATATATGTGAATTGATTTGCTGTAACTCATATAAACATGTTAAAGGAAACAATGTCCATAAATTTCACAAGTGGATTCTAACAAATTGCATCACTTCAAACAAACATTTAGTTATATTCACTAAGTGTTGGATGCTAACTCAAGTGTGTTGAATTATTTGTACTCTTATTTTAAAATTTAACATTTCATTAGTAAAAAAACTTCATAATTTTAGCTATGTGATACTAAAATATAATTTGTTTGTAAACAATAAAATAAAAAACTCCTGGAAACTTATTAAATGGCCTGTACCAAATCAAAAGCAACACAAAGTACAGGTCCATATGGTATTTGAATTAATGCTAGGTACTAGGCAGTAGTACAAAATATGTTATAAACTATGCTTGATGTCAACATCCAATCACCAACTCCAATTTTCTACTTAAAATTAACTTCCTGGCCTACACAGTGACATTACATCACTCACACTAAGCTCTACCCTAATCTGCAATGCACAGTGTTGTTATATGCCTAATGTCAGACTGAATCTGAAATAATGAATGATTTCTGGATATTGAATACACATTATAAAATAATTAACAATCATCTAATTCTCATGTGCATTTGAACTTTAATATCTAATCTTGCATACACAATCAGTTTTGATATTAAATTTTCTTGGTACCTGTTAGCAATACATTTTCAATTGTAAAATTATTAATGTATCATCATGCCATATTCCATATGAGCTAGACAGAGAGGATATAAAAGAGCAACTCACCATTGTCATACTGCAAAATATCG
>DWFV01002041.1:0-10322 GCA_018246775.1 Parelbella machaon machaon | reverse complement strand
ATTATGGATCTATCCGAGGTCCTTTTTCATGAACTCCGCCAAACGCAGCAAGATCTCAAAAGACGCAATATACATAGTATAGGACGATATACCCAAAGTGACTGGCAGTGAGTGGATGCGAAAAGAGAGAAATCGAGCTCAGCGGCGTGCTGTTGGAGAGGCCTATGTCCAGCAGAGGACGATGACGGGTTAATAAAGATAATGATGATGATCATTATTACGGTAGCCGTAGCACGTGATGGTTACGTAAAACCAACCCGCGAACCTCTCACGCCTTGTAACCACGCCTCATGAATACGGAGCGGGCGAGCGCCACATAACGAATGCACATTTACATTTCATCCGCTACAAATGATGCGAACAGGTCGGTGTGATGCACTGTTTGTGTCCGTGTTATGATCTCGACACGATCGTTTACGGAACGGGTCGGAACAAGACGTTTTTACTCGTTACGATCTGAGCATGGCATTGGTTGCGATTATTGGGTCCACTGCTTGCATTTTTAATTGATCGACGCTGAATTCTGGTCGTACCTTTTCTTAACTACCATCGTCACTGTCAACCCTTTTATCGTTCTCTTCTAGGATACCAGGTATTTTTTAGGTAATTTACTACTCAAATAAATTTGCTGGTAAGTGACACGTTTACTGCATTCGTTGGGTCTGGTCGTGATTGTTTTCAAAGTATCCATATTGTGCCCGATTTTAGAATTTCAGATTTATAAGTATTAGTGCTATGATATGAGGTTTCTCAAACAAACCCGTATAAGAATCCTATAGGACTAGCAATGAGTGAGTGACAGCTGGTGCTGCAAATGTCCGCGAAGGCGAAAGCTCTCAAGTATCTACCATACGTCAAGCTCACATGTCTGTTTATCAGCCTTTGATAGGTAAAATATCCTCATAGATTAGATTGGACTTATGCTTTCACGTGCGAACATTTATTTATCGGAATTATTAACATGCAATTCACGGTTACATACAGGCGTAATGTTATGTTAGTTCATAGCTACATCTACAATTTAAGCAAATATATGTACATCTTTTGATGTATGTGATGTGATGTGTGTCTTATCCAGTCTCAAGAGATAAATCCAGTAGCGATCAATAAACGTAAATTAGCTGTAATGATAAGTAATGATAGATGAAGATAGATAGTTGTAATGAAAGACCGCAAGAGATCGCACTAGAACATTATGGTTTCCTCACGATATTTTCTAACGTATATGTAGCCGTGATCCTCACTGTTTCTTATCATCAATAGGTATACGGTATTCCCATACCTATGCTATTTATAATACATCATATATAAGCGAACCTTGAACATACTCCATCAAACGTCCTTATGAAAGTCGTTCTGAAAATAAGTTCATTTGTATTGAATGTAGAATTGTATATCGGAGACACGATACCTCGGTACTAAGTCTAATGTGTATAAATTTCTCTCAAGAATTGCATTTAATTCGCATATTTTGTAAGCACACCATCAATTGCCTGCCTTATTTATATGTAGTTCCAGTAGGCTTAAACTAGAACACGGGAAGGCATTCTGATAGAAATATTGAGGAAGTGTCATACGAATGGTTGTTAAGCAAGAAAAGTCGAATGTTTACGTTGATTGCAATTACGTATGGGTGTGTTTAGAGATAATGCGATTTTGTAAGCTGTTGAGTGCACTTTAGTGTTTCCGAGTATTAATTTACAGTGAGTCATATAATACAGTTCGTGCTGTATTATATGATAGTTAAATAAAAGATAATAATATGTATATTTCATTGTAATTGCTTTTGGTTTGATATTAGTTTATCAGGGCTTTCAAAATGTTTTCTACAATGTTATTAATTTTCTTTTAATTTAAAAAAACATCTATCAGTCCGTATTCTATTAATTATGTTTAAAATTAACCTTTGAAATATGAAAGAGTCTGAATTTGTAACTGTGGTAAGATGACTTCTTGACAATGCATTAAAACGTTTAATTCTTGATTATTATTATGATATCATCAAGTCAGGTCCATTACGGTGTAAGCAGAGAAGATCTAGTGTTAAATATCCTTATTCCGTCTTAGCAAGTTTTAGATTAGTTGATCGGTAAACCATTATTACGGTACAGAAGGTTGACCATTGCTTTATCACAATCTTGCTATGTTAGAAATATTTGCCATCACCATTATATTGTATTTTTATTTAGTTCGTTTAATAACAAATGCATATAACGAACACGGAATAAAGGAATAAAATTAAAATTGAAATAGTTAAACTTTTGTGGCAGCCCTAATCCGTAGCCAGTTTAAAATAATGATAGTTATGTAAATGAGTGGTACTGTCGAGCGACATGGTAATATAAAAAACGCTTTGTTTTCCCGTCGCTGTGTGCAGACGTGCAAGATAAAGAATTAATTGTCAATCAAGCTTATCTTTTATCTGGCAATTATCAGTACGAGTATTCATTGGGCTTGCAACCGTTCGGTATTTTATAAGGGAAAAGGATTAAGCCGTATTTGATTAAGATATGGTCTTGGCTTGGAGAACAATAATGTTTTTTTGTTATGTTGCCAATAAAGAATTAACATGTTTGCTCGTTAAAAATGTTTTACCATTGAAAAACAAAATTACAAATTAATTTTAAATGCCATAGTCTACATGTGCACAATATTGTTTTGAAAGGCTCATTGCATTCACTTTATATATTGACATTTACAACCCAGCGTGGATTTATGAAGAGTGTGATGAATGCAGAGGAAGCAAATCAAGTCTATAAGGCTTTCAACCTTATAGTTGGCATGCGGTGCTCTTTGCCTACCCCACAAAGAACTAGGCATGGTAATACAGTAAATATAATATTTATTTGTATTCAGTTACAGATAATGCTCTTGAACAAACATTACGAAAGGCAATCGTTTTTCCCTGCCATTGGAGCTTTTATTTTTTCACCGGGTATTGTGGACAGTACAATTCAGCGCTGCTCCTACCTGATTACAATACCGCGTCCAGTATGACAGGTTAATCAACCCGTCGGCCAGCAGTCCACCCCTGTGCATTCACTCGGTACATTAATAATATGCTAATATCAAGTAATCATTAGTTACGCCAAAATGCTTGGTACTATTTGCCTTCAAATTACGAATGGCGTTTTTTATTTAGTGTTTATTTCTAGGATTTCAATCATACTCGTATGTATAGGCCAGCTGCGGGTATTACACGCCTGTAATTGTCATATCATTAATACTATTGTCCCTATCGATTTAGTTTATTATATTTATGTATATGAATTTTATACTAGTCCAGAGTCCGTTTTCCCGCCGTTTTTATGAGTCATGTTACCGTATTTGACAACTAAATTTTTGGTTGTATCGAAACTTATGAGGGAGCTCAATAATATTGTCTTGAGAGCAGATATGCAAAATATGATAAATATATAGGAACATATTTCTTATTTCGTACATATTTCAAGTAAGTATCTGTGACTTGGAGCGTGCGAGTTATTCTAAGTAAGTCTATTAAGAGGAACGGAACGTGTCATTAATCAGGAATCAAACATAAATCGGTAGGTGTTAGTGAGTCAGTGTTGCCCGTTTATCTTGTTTGATTGAAATGTATTGGACATTTGCGAAGTGGAGACGTATAGTTGGGCTTAATACGGTAACTGGAACTGCATACTGGAGAACATGATGCTTATTATTTTGCGTAAATTTTAATGAGTTCTTGGTAAAGTTTTCGAATAGTAAATTGGTAAATTGGCGAATATTTTGTCTTCTTCTCCTCCTTCTTAGTTGTTATTGTTAGAGTCATCGTGGTTATCCTATCAATTTCGGTGACTGTCGCCTCTTCTCTCGCCTCGTGGTAGTCTTGGTATATTCTCGAAGTAGGCCGTCAAGTGCAGCCGTCAATTTATTTGTCTAGCAGATAGGCTTAGAATAGCTAGGATCACTTACTTTGTCTATTGTGAAAAATATCTTTGTTTAAGGCATAAATCTCTTTCTTTCTGTTTTCATTCATTCATTCATTCATCATCAGCCTACTAACGTCCACTGCTGGACATAGACCTCTCCAATGACACGCCACTGAGCTCGATCTTCAACTCGTCTTTCTGTTTGATTAGTTTATTTGTCTCTATTTGGTTCTTAATCCGTTAATAAGTCAAATTATCTGTTCTTACAAATTACGTAATTTAGCTATGTGAGATCTACCATTATTACCGGCAAAGCACCATTAATTTTTTTTGTTGCTTTAAGGTGCGCTAAGGGGATACATTACTCCACTAGTTTTAAAAACTTAGTCTTTACTTTAATCCTACGTTGCAACGAGTACCTATTATCATATCTTCTAAAGAACTATAAGAAAAGGGATGTTAAAAACTTTGCTAGAAGTCTTTTGATGTTTCTACTATAAAAAAAAATTATTTGCAACATTATCATCAATACTTTGTCATGTATGTGAACAATGTGATATCTTGTAGAGGATTACCTAAACAAATACCTCAGTATCCATGTGAAGATGACTCCAGTCGATTTCGCTCGCGAATGGCACGCTGGCGAGAAAGTCGGCCATCCAGCGTCTTAGGTCGATAGCAAGGTCTTCTTTCTAGGACGAATAGGTCTGTCAATAATTATTCCCGTACACAATAAGCTAGGGATTCGCCCAGAACTTTTGGTGGCTTATGAAGTTTTAGTAGCAGAGGTCAAAAGTCACAAATGTAAAGGATATTGGTGGACGTTCTTGGAACTATTTCTGATGAGCATTAAAAATACCAAGCAACCAGATACAAATTGAATCATCACATCATCGTCATCATCAACCTATCTCAGTCAACTGCTGGACACAGGCCTCCCCCAATGAGCAAAATAAACAAAACAAATGCAAAAAATAAATAAAAGATATTATTTATTGACAAATTGAATATGAGTTATTTATTCCAAGTGCGAAGTCAATCTATATATAGAAGGCAAGCGATCTGTTGGCGTAAAGGACATATTAGCTAAAGAGTGCTGTTGAGACATTCCATTTCATCGTCATGACAAAAAATATTGAAACAATTACAGTAAAAAAAAATATGTTTCTCTTAATAAAAATAGAGAATGAATGTCTCAATTTTCTATACTACTATCAAGATTCTGTGAAATTGCAAGCCAGAGTGGGAACCCTAAGCGTATGCCATATTTGCGTTGAGAGTTTCTCTTTCCCAGCGCATATTTTCATTGTCCAAGTAATTGCGATGGCACAGTGAGGTTAAGTGTAAGGAACTTTTTTATTCTATCATCGGATTTTACAAAATGTCGGATATGAACGATCTGCATTATATTATACTGCTTTATATGGCGGTCGGTTGATCTATTGGATAGTAAACTTGATTGCTGAGCCGGGGTTCGATTCTCACCCAGGGCAAACATTTGTATTATAAGGACAAGTATTTCTTCTTTGTCTGTCATAATATAGGCTCTGACTGCTTTGGAATCACTGGTGCATTTTAATGTCCGAAGATACTATAATATTATTCTTTCCACATTGTAAAGACAAATAGCTAATTATAGATATTTTTGTATTCGTTTATGTTTATGACAAATAATTATTGTTAAATTAATTATGGTTGTACATTGCAGAAAAAATTGCAATGACCCAATACATAATGAGAAAGAAATGATGGATACTATTTTAAACAAAATATTCAAATTTTTCTTATTCCAATATTTACTTATTTATTCATCGTGATTATATTTTGTGGTTTATGCATTTATTTTATTAATAAGTGCTCTATTTAAAGCATAACTATAGTATCCCAGCGATGGATTTTGTCCATTACTGTTCATAACGAAAAGGATCTTGACTACAGTAGGCTTCTCATAAAGACATCTTGGATGTTCTACTTACATATAAGCGTAGAAGCGAGCAATCTCCAATAATCGTGTACATTGCGAGTGGATTATGATGTTATTTTTTTTATGGTGCCATTGAAGTAAATTACAGATAATTTTACTGCGCGGAATAACGTAAATAGCAACAAGTAGGTAACAATTTTACGATTTTATAATAGACGCTTTGGGCTGTCCGCGAGCCGAATGGCTTATTCCAGGTTTTTTGTTAGCTGTTATTAGTTGCATTGTCCAATTTGGTTGTCTTTAAACCTGTGTTTGGAACGACTGTAACGAGTTTTCTTGTAGCTGACAAACTCATAACTTTGCATCTCGTCAAATTCAAACTGCATGCAAAAAAAAATTGTAAAGTTTTATTTAGTAAAATAGATTTCGTTTTGAAGTTAACAGCACATTTACTGTGTCGACTCGCTATGGAGTAACTTACTGACGCAGTAATTACGTTTTCTTGTAATAAACATTTGATGGCATTTTTAGGACTTAGTCGTTTTGTTCTTTTTTTGAATATTTAGAATGTTTTTGAGCAAGACAAAACATACACACTGTAGGTAGGTATATAGAAATGAAATTATAAAGTTTTTAAAAAATTCTGTAAACTGTTAACTTATACTCAACATTCATGCCTTAAACCATGGTGGGACATAAGCGTCAGTAATATAACGTGAGAATGACTACACTCCTCTTTCTACCTCTTCAGAGATTACAGACATGATGATAGATTTATACTCAACAGTTTTGACAGACAAAGATAATAGCAGTTCATGATTGTAAAACAAACTAATAAAAAGTTAAAATTGTTCGAATCGTTACGTACATAAATGTAGCGTGGCTGGTTTAGAAGAAGACCAAATAATATTACCCAAGGATCATGTTTAAGATACGAATATCAAATGAGATTTTCATAAGCGTGGAACAGTGATTGTTAAGATGTTAGCACATCAAAGGGAATGTGCTAAGTTCGGATCTTTGGGAAGTCGCCAGATGTGATGCCGCCTTGTATTATAATAATTTTCATCTTCGCCTCGCTTATAATCTATTTTGATTAAATAAATGCATTCAAATATCTTAATTTCAAAGGTATTTATTTCATATTATGATAGTTTTATTATTGATTTGATAAAAATAGGCTTTCATAAGGAACAAGACATTTTGTCTTTAGGAGTAATTTTCCTACATTTAATTTCCATATTGAGAAGATTGGGCTAAAAATATGATCCAATACCTTCGTATAATCATGCATAATTTTACCTTTATGACTGCCTCGTTGGTCGAGTGGTTGCAAGCGCGATTGCCGATCGGGAGGTTTTGGGTTCAAATTTCGGGTCGGGTGCTATTAGATTTTTCTAATTTAGAATTTTTTGCAGTGATTCTGAGTCTGTATTTGTGCTCGGTGTATAGCAATAGGCTCATCACCAATTCCATGGGACCTAAACGTAACTGGTCAAATGTAGGAGTGTACTACACTCCTCTGCCTATCTTTTCGGTGATTGTAGGCGTGATGTTACGTATATTACATTTATAGCTACTTAAATTTTGTACAAGGCTTCGTCTTGTTTGTTCCATAGATTATTTAAGCTTCATTGTACCTCAATAGCTATGTTTTACTTATACTTAAGTATCAAACACTTCATTGTTTGTTTTTCTTACTTAGCGCCAGACGGACACTTTAAATAATATGACAGTAATAAATTAAGATGAAATGCAATCCAATATATCATAAAGGCAATTATTTGTTCGGTTATAGAGTTACAGCGTGATAAAATGTATGAGAGCCATTTTCACCTCCGAAATGGAAACATCAATATAATGAGCGCGTTGTCAGCTCGGTTTTTCCTCGTTCATTTGTAGTGGTCACATTGCATTCCTTAGTCGTGTAGCCGTTGGGATCGATTCCAGCAAAACACTATTGTCGCTAATGTGATTGTATCGATAAATATTTACACTGACGGGACTAGTTTTTGCTTTTCGAAGTTTCGACAGGAAAAAAGTATTGCTACGTTTGCTTACTCGAGATTTCGAGCAACTATGTCAGCTGGTCGTTATGAGGCTTGCAAGCGAATTTCACCTTTAGTGACATAAAGTTAAGAGCGAATATACCATACATAAGGTCGTAAAGTTTTATGAGATTGAAATTGTCGCAAAAAATTAGTTGAAACGATACGAGTCATAATTTATGTTTATACTTCGTATGTGATTTATTGTAATATGTAATTTATTTAGAAATAGTAACCGCTTTTTTATGTTGTGTGATCAGCTTTTTTACGATGTTTTTAAGTACTAAAAACAAATAATATTCGTAACAGTGTTATTTTGTACGGAAATTAAGTAATAAGTAAGAATACATCTGTTTTAGAAATTATATATTTATACCTATATCCAATAATATTTATATATGTACATATATGTAGATATATGTTACCGGCATATATTTCTTTATTAATTATAATATATCATAAATATATCACTATATGAAAAATTTGTTTTCACGTTTTCTATTTCTATTTTAAATATTTATTTTTAATTTAAATATACCTACTTGTACTCAAAATTGCTTATGTCTAGTAAAATAATATATTATTTAACATATGAAATCTCATATTTTTACATATTAAATCTATTTGTCAAAAAAGTCGCTAGAAGCAAATACACACTCAATGGGACATCATATTATATTGTAAGCGTTATTTGTTAAACTTAGTCGAAGTCCGATACGAACGCCATCTATTATCAATGTATGATAACTGAAACTTCGTTAGGCTCGTATAGATGTCGTATGCGTCCTGTCGTAAAATTTCTTTATTGAAAAATATCAAAACAATACAATATATTTAAAGAAACATTTAATTTCGTAAATGTTCTTTTTAATTTTTTCTTGCCTCGCTGGTCGAATGGTTGCAAGCGCAATTGTCATGAGATCTTCGGTTCGAACCATGGTTCGGGCAAAGAATTATTGGCTTTCCTAACTTAAAAAAGCTCGGTGTCTAAATTTTAGCCCTATTCAGGGCAATAGGTTCACTCCCAATTTTATGATGGGGTGTACAACATAATTGGCGAATCTGGTAAAGTATAATACTCCTCTGCCTACCACCTCAAGAATGTTGGCGTGATGTTATGTTCAGCCTTTCTTTTTACAATTATAACATGTATTTATGAATTTAAATTTGAGACCATAATACTTATAAACTGAGAGAATATGTATTTTTATAGTGTAGTTGATAGGAAAACTTCTGAAGAATTTTGTTATTACTGGATATAATACTATTAAAGCTATTTTTTCTAAATTAACTCAGTTAAAATCAATCAACAGACATTAGTTTACTCTGTACAATTTATTGTAAACGGGTAATATGTATGTAATATGTGGCTATAATGAAAAATATTATAGCCACAGAAATAAAAAATATCGAATAATCATGGTGTTAATACGTTTACAGTCGGTACATACATTAAAAAAACTTAAATAATTATTTTTAAAAATATATAGATACGAAGGCAAATATAAAGTGCCTTTTAGAATGTCCAACGGGCAATTTTTTTCTTCGGAAGCGTTTTAAAAGTGCATTAACTAGAGACAGGTAACGAATCGGGTAATTAAACCTTTCTAAAGAGCAACGTGGACTTATGTTTCGTTTCCGCTTTTTAAATTAGACGCTTCTAAGTTTAAAAGTGAAGTTGTTTTTAGACGCTCGTGTCGTTTGAGGTGCGTGTAACGAAATAGTTCATGAAAGTATGCTACAAAGAACGCCATAACTAGGACTAGAAATATCATGAAGTGGTAGTGTCTTACCATCACCATTACCATCATCATCAGCCTATTCGAGTCCACTGTTGGACATAGGCCTGCCCTAGTAAGCGCCATTGCGCCCCGTCCTCGGCTTGTCGCATCCAGCTTCTGCCTGCAGCCTTTCGCGGATCGTAATCCCACCTGGTAATGCCTGAAACGTGTTAACTAAAGAATTTGTTTGGAAGTCGCGCTAGCTCAATTGTTATTCTATATGGGTCGTCACTTCAACTGATCAAACAATCTGTGTTGAATTTATCCGAATCAAATTTATTTCGTTGTCATACAACTACCTTTGAACCAAACGACATAAAATAAATAAAAAATCCTTTGTAACACTTTCATACAATACTATGGAACGTAACGTAACATCACGCCTGTAATCCCCGAGGGGGTAGGCAGAGGGATGTAGTACACAACCACGTTTCACCAGTTACGTTTAAGTTCCATGGAATTGATATTAAGCCTATTGCCATACACATGACTGCCATGAACAGATCCAGACTGCGAGTGACTACTAGAAATTCTAAATTCGAAAAATCCAATAGTGGCCGTCCCGGGATTTGAATCCAGTACCTACCTTCCGATCGACAGTCGCGCTTGCAACCACTCGACCAACGAGGCAGTCTAGTACCACATTGAAAATAATAATTTACGGTATAGTCCTAATTTA
>DWFV01002040.1:0-10322 GCA_018246775.1 Parelbella machaon machaon | reverse complement strand
GTTAATAAAAATCCCTTGCATAAAACAATTTTATTACAGTAACAGTTGCAGGTGACATTTTTAAGTGCTCATCATAATAAATACACTGTTATTCTAAAAAATTTTAATTATTAATAAACTGTTGTTCATATATCAACATAATGTAAACTTATAAATACCAAATAAAATCAACCATTTTATTAAGATTTGGAACCAACTTTAAATAAATTCCCAGTCCCATTCCTGCAGTTTAGTTACCAATTACTTTTATTATATCAAACCAGGTCCTGCAATGACAGACATTAATAAAGGCTCATTAACTAATCCTATTATTAACAAATAGTACTAAATAGACTAACTGAAACAAACAATCTTATTTCCACAACCCAGTTTGAGTTCATCTGCAAATGATCATAGGTGGCAGAGACAACTTGAGCCTGCTAATCGGCTTGTTCTCATATAATAGTGCAATATTGGTGGTGAAGCAGGTCGGGGTCCATATCCTTTTTTTTAGTGTTTTAAGGTGCTTATAAGGTCTCTAATGAAATTTGCCTATTAACTATTGTTACTTAACTTACAATACCTGAACAAACTGCTTAATATGTCCTCCGAAGCACAGAAACCTTACAGGCAATTTAGCACTAGGGGGTGCCTTTACAACCACTACTGCTATTTCACTTTATTTAATGACATACTCACCGCTTCAGGCCGCGTTGGGTAAGCGAACGTCACATCCTTAAATTCTATATCACCCCGGAATTCATGATACTTTATAATCTTTGTACCGGATGTATCCATAACGGGCTCTTTATTTATGTACTGGAAATAAAACAATGAGTTTACATCAAAAAACTCTAAATAAAAATAAGCCATAAAAACTAGCTGCAATACCCTGATAGAATTGGTAGAATTTAGTTCATTTTACACAATTTGGGGACATCTTAAAGATAGTTTATCATGCTGTTCCAAACTACTAGATACTAATTGGCTGGGATACATTGCATTATTTCTAGGGATTTAGTTGTTCACTAATTTTATTTGAATCTGTAATAGTGTTATGGGCTTGAACTATACATGACACAAACATTCTAAGGCTATGGCAATAATTATTTTAAGTTTATAATTTTTTTTTCTTGTAGTATCCACTGTAAGATCTACTGGTTTATATTATATCAGTTTTGATACTATTAGAACCTTTAAGCGACGATATTTATATGCCCCTACTGCGAGTACATAGATAATAAAAAAAGATTTACCTCAAAAACTCGCCCTCCAGCGCTTATACCTTTCACTACAGAACCGAACAGTAAAGACAATTGGGCGACAGATCTCTGAACTGTTTGTGCGTTGACTAGAAAGGCCATGACATCACCGGCCGACATCTGACCTGTCGACATAAGATGGCCGCCGAGGAACATGGTCGACAACACCATACTGCAAAAAGAAGAAATTGAATTTCCACAGCTACACGACATCAGTACTTATTGCATAGATAATAATGGTTGTATTTCTGCTATTTCCAAGACTTGGCTAGCCTTTCCCCTTTATCCCCTCCATTCATTAGCGTTCTCAATTAAAAATAACTTCCTGATATGACAATACATACATATGTATAATTCAATATATAATACATTGTTCTTAAAGTTCTATAACTACAGAGAGCTGTCACGTGATAAGTTCAGCAGTTTTTCTATTTAATTACCATGCTCATAAATTAACATGGAAATTATATATGCCAGCCACAAAAACATTACTCACCCGTTTAAGAACAAATTCGTCCCAGCCTGGAACAGTCCCACGCCTAATCCCAGCTCCATGCTTAGATCAGCGGCTGTATTACACTCCTCCGCGAACATTCGCGCCTCGTTCTCTTCGCCCGCGAACGCTCGCACCGTTCTGATGTTCGCTATCGCTTCTTCCGCTACTAATGTGGCTTTTTCTATCTGTAATTGTTGAAACCGTTGTATCTTTATCTATTCTGTGTTGATAACAGAGCTATAATGAAAAGCATTCTGCGTGCGTAGTGGCAGATGTCATGACAGTTGTTATTTATGCCAGACAACTGTCGTGGCGACTTCGTCTCTACGCAGGAAGACAGATGTAGGAACGGAGCTTTACTAATTCGGAGCTGTGTCAGTTGATGCCTCGGGCTTTGTGTTACTCAAACTCAATTTGATGTGATGATTCAATCCGCAAGCGGTCAGACAATGTGAATTACCGGAGACCGCCTACCTACATCAAAATATAGACTACAAATTTAATTTTGTCCTTCTGTCTAGATGAAATTCAAAACCTGGTCTGTACATCTGATTAACCATTAACGTGTGCTTTTAACACTAAATATCACTTGCTGCAGAAGTGTAGTTAAGCATTGTCACTTTTCTATAATATTATCTAAGTCTTGTGATGTCTACCAGCCTAAGCCAACTTGGTACAGGGTTGCAGACTATTCAATTTACCTTCTGCTTCTAAGAAGACAACCATTACCACTTCTCGCAAAACTAACTTGTCAGGCAGGATAAATGTAGTTAAATTTTTTTTTTTTTTTTTATTATAAAGATATATATGTATATATATACAGAAATACTTGCCTGACCCTGTGCTTCTCTGGACAATTTTCTCAAAAGCGAGCCAATGAAAGTACCACCGACCACAACAGATGGTATGCATATCATAGTGAGACCAGTTAAATGTGGAGATATAATGAGAAGACTCGCTGCTGACCCAACTACCTAGAAAAGAATTGCTTTTAATTAAAAAATAATCTGATTGAATACCACATTTATATTATAGAGATTGTGAAAGGAATGACTGCCTTGTTGATCCAGTGGTTGCAAGCGCGCCTGCCGATTGGGAGGTCAAATCCTGGGTCAGGTGCTATTAGATTTTTCTAATTTAAAATTTCTTGTAGTGATTTGGAGTATGGAATTGTGCCCGATATATGTTATTAGGCTCATCACCTATTCCATAGGACTTCAACGTAACTGGTGGAACGTGGGAGTGTACTACACTCCTCTGGCTACCCCATTGGGAATTTCAGGCATGATGTTACGTTTTTTTTACGTGAAAGGAATAAAAACTCAGTACATATATAGTGTTCAATTAATAAAAAAAATCTTAAAGTCAAATGGGTTTATTGCTGACTGAAGCCATCAAAAAACTCATTGCATCTTAATGAGTATGTTAATGGTTTAGGTGAGGACAAAACAATTAGAAAATTTATCTGTTCAGTTGTTAAAGTAGACACAACTTTAGTACCTCTGCAGCCTATTCCAAGACTAAGACTCCTACTATAATATATCAAAATCGTGACTGAGTGAAACATAATCATAATTGCTATAGTAACATTGTAAGAACAGATAAAATTTT
This sequence comes from Parelbella machaon machaon, assembly GCA_018246775.1. Classification (NCBI taxonomy): domain Eukaryota; kingdom Metazoa; phylum Arthropoda; class Insecta; order Lepidoptera; family Hesperiidae; genus Parelbella; species Parelbella machaon. Next base: position 6,974 of record DWFV01002040.1, on the reverse strand, counting down.
ATTCATTCTTATTGTAAGTAAATATTAATACTTCTAAGATATTTCATTTAATGAGAATATTCTACTGATTATTCATTTTTCATTCACTATTTAATGAAGCTATTTATATGAAAAAAACTTGATTTCACATACACATCACTAAATTGTAAAGTGAGATATGAAATAGTATTTGCGTACATAGGATTTTCGAAACGAAAATTTGGAATAAATGCTCACCTGAGTTATAGCTCTTAAGCCTCCAGAAATAGTTTGCTTGAAGGAACTTTTGAAATCTTGCACATCTACTGTTATCCTGTAGGAAGTGGAATATAACCACAAAAAAAAATAACAAGTTACACAGAATAGATGGAATAATAAAATGTTAATTGATACTATAGCATGTCTTATATTTCCAAAATTCAGATAAGCTTCCTCATAATGCTCAAGAATATATCCAATGCATTTCTTTAACCCTTACAAGCCTATATAGTTTTAAAGGATTTTATCAATATGTCACATTAAAGATTACCTGTTAACTAATTCTCCAGTTCTCTCACGATCAAAAAACGCCAAATCCTGATGAAGGATGGAGACAAAGAGATCCTGTTTCATTTGTGCCGCCACTCGCTCACCAACTTGTGCGAGTAAGTGAATGTAGAAGAAGGTGAAAATAGCCTAAAAGACAATTTTAGGCTCTATTATTATTACATATATAACAATGTTAAAATCTTGTGTAAATTGACAGCTTTTGCCTTGATGTATATGAATTTATTTAATACTACAATTTCTACAACATATAAAAAAGAGCATATCAATATGTCAATATGTTAAGTAGTAAATAAAAATATTACAGATACAGTTTAAGGATCATTACCTGTCCAATATACAGTGAAATCAATTTAAGTGCTGGCATCTTTATTTCTTCTATGAAGTCGGCAGTGGGATTATGTTTCATACTGGCCAGCACATTTACTACAACACCAAGCATAGCAGGAATGTACACATTGAGAAAAGCGACAGCTAGCGCCGACTGAAACAGTTATTAGCACATGCATGACTTTCAAAATTAAATTTTCAACACAACAAGTTTTTCAATGAAGTTTTCAATATTATATTAAATATATTATTATATAATATTAGCAGCATTAATAATCTGTGGTTTCTCTGCACAACACAATGTTAAACACAATATGTACTTATCTCTATTATTTTATAACAGATATTAAAAAGTATATGAAAGTAAAATTGATATACATTTAGGTACTTATAAAGTTGCAGCTGTATTAGTAAAAAATGTAGGTAGAAACATCTAAATATTTTTTTATAAATTATTTCATTCTACTTACAGCTACTGCAGCTAGTAACAGCCATTTATGTGGCACCAGATATTGAAAAAATCTATTCCAGTCAAATTTTCCGCTATCATCATTGACATTCGGTCTCCTCTGTATAACCCTTGAATGTACTTGGGCCTTACATAATACAGATGTATTATTTAGTAATAAGCGTGCTGCTAACCCTAAACTGACTCCTGTGCATAATTTCCACGGACTACAAGCTTGTAGTAGCGTGGACTTTAATCCTTTTTCTGCCGAATTTTGTGCGTCCGACACATATCGTTTTATCACTTGCGACGGCTTATTCTTTACCAAATGTACAAAGTATCCATTGCTCTTCACCGCCAATAACCTGAAAATCACACGAATATATACATTCATACTTGTTACATTTAAAAAATCATAAAATCACAAATATTTTGATTATGAATTATCATTACCTCTGCCGCATGAAATTACATGACTGTCCTTGAATTAATTGCCACATTTTCCAGCAACGAAAGATTCTGTTTTAAAACTTAAATGTTATTTATTCATGATTTACAAACAACAGGAAAATAATTAAACAAAAAGATCTTTTAGTTACGTTATGTTCGCCATTCTGAATGTCAAATCTCTAATGTCAGACATCGTCAATGACAAAAGTCGGATACCCGAACGACTTAATATGTCTCCGTATACAGAAGTTTTAATCTTTTAAGACATAGATGGCGTTAGTACAATATATCTGTTTAAGGAAACAAAAATGAAAGCAGGCGAAATTTAATATTTTGTTTGTCGTGAAATTTTATCAAGTGGGCTATTAAATTCATATATATTATGGCCTTAGCCTTCTCATTATGAGAGGAGACTCATATTCCAACAGTGAAATGATAAAAATGTCAAAAGTTATAATTATTTTATTATTATAAACGTAATTTCACGCCTGTAATTCCCGAAGCGGTAGGCAGAGGAGTGTAGTATGCTCCCACGATTTACCAGTTACGTTTACGTTCCATGGAATAGGTGGTGAGCCGGCCACAATACACCGGCCACAGATCCAAATTCCGGGTCACTACTAGAAATTAGGGATTTGAACCCAGGATCTCCCGATCAGCAGTCGCGCTTGCAATCATTCGACCAACGAGACAGTCACTATCATTATCATAGTCAGTATTTAACTATGTATTATACTAAGTAGTATTTACTTCTGTCTAACATGGTAATGTAATCTTTCATTTTATATTTTTTCTTTTATTATCTGATAACGCAGTCGTTTATTATAGGTAACTTCTTAAACAGAGACACGCAAGTAGATATAGGTATTTACGCAAAACATTAAGGTCCAATTTTGACCACTTAACACAAAATGTATTAAATGCATAGGTAATATTGTAACTTAAACCACCTATCTAAATAACAGTAGGTATAGTAAATACGAAACCAAGTTTACATTTGTAAGTTTATTTATAGCTTTCAAAAATTCCTAATATTTCACTCTCTAAAAGACTTCTTCAGAAATATTTAAACCTCCGTGATGGTACTTAAAAGTTATGGCTCTATTTAACACTCATCATTGATATAGATTCACATAAAATACTTAGAGCTTAACGCGTATTTTAAATATTTATAACCACAATATTGATTTTCAGGTTGACTTTTGCACATTTATATTTTTGTCGACATTACCTTTGCCGAATTTTTTAGATAATTATTTATTCTACGTATAAACGCACTTTGTGTTTTAGTACCTACATGTATTTCGAATGATTAGATATCAACATGTTATAAGAAATTTTGATTTCTATTTGTAATGAATTGAATAGCATTTGTACATATATTGAATTTTCCTATTCATATTTGGCACAGCCACACAGATGGTCAAGAGCGCGCGTGCACCCTGATTTTGGCGCCAATAAAACCTATTGTTTAACTCAAGTAGCGCGAGTGTAACGTAATTATTTGTATATAGCTGTTTTTTATTCGATTTTATACCATTTAAAGTCCCGTTGAAGTGCATTCGATGTGGGCGCATTATTGTTTAGGAATCTTTTGTTCTTTTCGCTTTGTACAGTTGTGTTGGCGTCTTTTTGATTTAATAGCTCACTTTGAAATCTAAAATTTGCATTGCACTATGCCCAGAAAAGCATATTTTTAGTAGGTATAAATAATTCCCTTTGATCTGCTTCAGTAGCTTTTATTTATCTAACTCATGTATAAATATATAAACTTAGGTTAAAGTGCGTTATTTTTTATTGCTTTCACTCGTTGTAAACAGTTTAGATAGGTTCTACGAATATCTGCAATAATACTTAGAATGAATATCGTTTTAAACATTTGTTATTTAACAGGTAAATGTGAAATAGACGAGGAATAAAGTATTATATTAATTCAATAAAAAACTTTAAAACGAACTGTTAATCTCACTATACAAATAATATTAGTATAGTGAAAACATAGTGCGAATATAAAAAAAAATATTAGTGTTTAACAATTTGCCTCAAATGTAAACTTTGTATTTGAATTTCATGAATATTGATAATTTATTAAGACAGTTATTTTTCAATAACTTTACTCAGATAAATAATAAAGCGATTAAAAATTAATTGGCTATAATTTCATATCCTATGAACGTTTTAGCGATTTTTTTTTATTTATATTGCGATTATTTTTGATATATTTGATATAGTACCCGACCCGAGATTCGGACCCAGGAACTCTCGATCAGCAGCGGCGCTTTGCAATAACTCGACCCACGAGGCAGTCACAATTAGACATGAACTTTATAACATTTGAACCCCACACTACAGCAGTTTAACAAAGTATCAGAAACACAATGGGTAGTTAAACTTAAACGATGTGGTCCACGCTCAGTCATAATCTAATACAGCACAAAGGATGTTCCCACACTGACCGGCATCAACCACAAGTCAGTGTAAATACATTAATCACGATATCGTTATTAATTTTAGGTCAAATTTATTATTATCTGAAGTTCGAAAGTTCTCGCGACGCTTTTATCCTTACACTGTGGGAATAAGGGCCTCTTAAGGCATTGTCTGCCACGCTGGCCAATTGCACATTGGCAGAATTAACAAGGCTTAGAAACTCTTTATTCTAAATTCCAAGGTGTACCTACAGGTTTTCTCACGATTTTTTCCTTCACCGTTAGAGCAAGTGATATTTATTTAATCTTCAATTAAATTTCGAAATAAGTAGGTATCACAATTAAAATTTACTTTTTAAACTATCATGCTTCTTTGAAAAGAAGAATTGAAAAATGTTTGCTGATTTATTACTAATAAATAGATAGTCAACATGATTACTCATATCCAGCTAACCATATTATGCTTGCCAAATCATAAAAATATTTGCATAACTTAACAAAAATGTTAGTACCTACCTACCTATGTGATAGTAATATCATTGAATTAACCCCGCACGGGATATTCGGTGTGAATTTCGAAAAGTTGTAATTCGGAAGGCTTTTAAAATATTCACATTCTAAATTTATTGATGCACCTAAGCCATATTCATAGATGTATTAAATAAATGGTTTATCCAAATGGCACAGACGGTCGGCAGCGTATTTCAATTGACAAATACCAATAATGGTGAACATCTTCCTAATACCATAATTTATGGTGTACGATGACACCAAACTATGCAAGCATTTAGCTCCCCTAATAACCAAACCTGGAATGGTTAGGGCGTGATGGCATACAATAGGATAGGATTATTATGGTATTGGTTATGAAAATGTTCTATTTTGTCTCTGGTCTTTGTCTAATTTAATCGTCGGAATCAACCGGCCAGGTTTAATAGTTATATTACAAATTAAATTTATAATAGAAAAATCATTGTTTTCTCACGTAAGTACTGTTTATTAAATACGTACTAGCTGATGTCCTCGACTTGGTCTGCGTTGTTTATGATATTAACAATACACACATTTTATGCACAGAGTAAATAACATAAAAAATGTTAAAGCCAAAATTATAGGTACTTTGTTTAAAAACAGTTAAGAACTGTAAACTGTGTTTCTTAAAATTTTAATAACTTTACATTAAATGAAGATATCGTAATATTTTTTAAACAAGGACCAATGATCTAAGAAGCTGATTTAAGCAAGACTAATCTAGCAAGATTAATCTAAGAACTAAAGAATATTTACACAAATCTATAGAATACTTTCTCCCTGATGCACGCACAACCTCGAACCTTTATCATTTTATCTATATAAATTGTACAGAATCAAATAACGTGACAATACCTAATTGAAAATGGTAGACTCATCAAGAAGAATCAAAGATTCGATAATACAAACATTAGATATCTATCAATAAACAAGTTAAACAAAATAAACGGTGTTAGCGTTAAGTGTGTAATCAAACATATATGAATACACTATGTGATGTTACGTAACCAAAGATATAGTTAAGTACAGACGAGGCGGTAAACATACCGGCTAGAAAAATATTCCTGGCTTAGTATTTAGGAACACAGTAAACGTAAACTAACACATCTATAGTTAATTGAAGGACTTCTATAGAAGATTGTATTACCTAGCATCAAGTTATTTGAATTTCCATTAAAACACTAGAAGCTACGCGATTTAACAAAGTACAAAAATTTATCGTTATTAATTTACCTCAGTGTTCAGTTAGATGCGAAGACTTTATGTGCATCGCATTCTTACTTCCAATGATCCATCAGCCGTTAGCTCCCCAGATTGGTTGCAGCGTTTTAAATCCAGCTGTATTCAGCTGTTCTAGGACTCCTACGCTCCTTTTGAGTACATGTGATCCCCACTCGACGACTTTCCTAGTAAATGGATCTTTCGAGCGATACCTGTTCAAATACGAACAAGTTGTCACGCCTATGTCGTGAATCATTTAAGTCGCATTAATTATTTGACCAGTTTTCAAATATCTTCATCAAAATGTTCTTGAATTGACTAGATGGTGAATTAACTTTTAAATAAATCTATAGCTTCTACCGCTATAGGATTATCTTTCCCTACGCACCGTTCAATATCGTCCTAATCGCATTAGAGGACAACACTTGTACAGCGCAAGTGTTTAATGAATCAGATTATACCAATTCGTCTACTGAATATACTGTGGCAATAAAATGTCCCTGCCTACCAAAGAAAGGAATTGAATTAATTATTTATTTATTTCGATATACAACATTTTATCGTATAAGTATTGATTTAAAGTACCACGTATAGACTACTACATAATAATGTCTTGGGCCATATCCACACACTTTTTTACACCCATACAAAAACCAAATACTTAGTTGTACTCATCACGCAAGTATTTGTTCTGGTTGGAAATCGAACTCACGATCCTAGTCTCAGCATTTACGACATTGGAGTGGGCCCAGAATGTATAATTTAAAATATAATTATAATAACAACTTGTTGTTTTTAAGTTAGAAATGTACTAAAATAAAGTTTTTACTCAAATTGTACTGCGTTCAGTTTTTTTTTAACAATTAATAATATTGTTAGTATTATCGCGCCAAATACATTGATAATAAGTTAATTAAATGGCTGAATTGCAAGGTATTTCCATGTCTCATAAATTACAAGAACATTAAAGATGAACATTTTAGCGGCCCCATCGGTATCATAGTATTTCACAATGGCCACCCGCGCGCTTCCAAGCCCAC
>DWFV01002039.1:0-10323 GCA_018246775.1 Parelbella machaon machaon | reverse complement strand
ATATAGTATTTACATACATATACTTGCCACATTATAACGTGCGAACGAGACGAACGCTTAACAAACACATCGTAGCAGTCTCTTATGTTACCTTAGCCTTAAATTAGAATCTGTACTAGAAATAATATGGCAAAATTAATGTTATGTGTTTTTACACAGGCAACAAATGCTGGAACATTTTGCTGAATGCATAAAAATGTCTAAAGGAACAAGACAGGAGGCGATACAAATAAACGTATATACGGCTCTATTGCTTGCATTGCGCACTCTCGCCGAACAGAAGAGTTCCTTGGGACAAGACGCCGTGAAGACTGCTGCCACTGACTTGATTATTGTACGCCTTCTTATTTTATTGTATTCGACGGTCATTTTAAATAATGAAACATGTTTTTTTCTTCTTAATTACTGATTCTTTTATATTTTAGGCCGGGCTGTCATCGAACAGCGCGACAGTACGAGCAGCGGCGGCGTCCTGCGCGGGCCGTCTCTGCGGCTGTATCAGCGAGGCGGAGAGCCAAGCGCTAAGCGAGAGAGTTATCACGTTAGCGAGGACTTCCGCTAACAGAGCCACGCGCGCCGCCGCTGCGGCCGCTGTGGGAGCCGTTCAGCGAGCGAGAGGCGCTGCGTGCAGCGCTGCAGCGCTGCCGGTGTTGAGAGCACTGGCGCAGGATACCGCTGCGGTTGAAGTTCAAGTAATTTCTTATTTATACATTGTCTTTTCCCATAGTCTAACCGTTATATGATGTTCACTAGAATTTAATCTGATAATTTATTTTTGCCAGATTAAAATGTCCAGTCAGTAAGAATAATTTGTAGTTTCCATATTAAAAAGGTATTGTGTAAGAAATTATTATGCTCGTTTCATAATACGATAAGCAATAGATTTTTTTAAAATAGCAGTTTAGTTGAATTAATGACAACAAATTGTAGTTGTAATGTTGATCTTTTAGGTTTGGTCCCTTCACGCCCTGTCCGTGCTAGTCGATGCATCAGGACCAATGTTCCGAGGCCACGTGGATTCCACACTAAATCTTGCGTTGAAACTGCTGTTCACTGCGCCTCCATTCTTGGAAGATCTGCAGAGGAGCATCGGCAGACTTTTGTCTGCTTTGATCACGGTAGTCGGGCCCGAGCTACAAGGTATTCATATTAAAATGTACCTATTTTTAGGTTTAGATGTACCTATATTTAATTAAATGTAAGTGAAAAATAATTTTACACCGGGTGTGTTATGAATGATGTTCTGTTAACTGTTTCAATATAATGTTAAATAGGTCACTTATGAAAAAAAACTGGGTTTTATATTGTGAGGGTGCTTCAACAACAACGCAATATATTGTACTTATATTTTAATATTACGCACTACCAGCTCGTAGGCTTTACAATTTCGCTTGGACACACTAAAAATCGTTATAATCAGTTCTGTTCGCGAATTGTAGGTGTGAAATAAAATTCAAGTCACGTATAACGTGATAAATATGTATAAAACGGCACAGTATAGTTATTTTGAATACGGGCAAAATATAAATAGGGGTTGTTTTGAATTGCGTGTGTGCGTGCGGCAGCGAGCGGCGGCGGCGCGGTGGGGCGCTTCGTGTGCGCGTGCGCGGCGCTGCAGGAGGGCGGCGGCGGCGCGCGCGCCGAGGCCATCGGCTGCCTGCAGCAGCTGCAGATGTTCGCGCCCAACCACATCAACCTGCACTCGCTCGTGCCGCAGCTCTGTGTGCGTTCACTGCCCTCATTATTGTCTATTGTGCTATGGGCTAGTTCATCGATAGATATATCATCACGTCAGTTCCCTTACGGACCAGGCACCGCTCCGAGTGTCACATATTTCTTTCTACATTTCTTTATACACTTAATGTGCGCCGTTAGTATTACCTTTTACATTGATAAAATACTCTTTATAAATATACGCTAGTTTCGGAGGCAGTTCAATTTAATTATAAGTACATGAGGCAAAGGATTGAGTACGTTTTTTTATGACAAGTTTGTTCATTTACCAGCGTGACCTCTCGAGTCCTGAGTTGGCAGTGCGTCGCGCGGCTTTGTGCTGCTTACGACAGTTATCGCAGAAGGAGGCGGTTGAGGTGTGCAAGTACGCCCTTATCGCTAAAGATCATGTGCCTGCTAAGCCTTATTGTGGTAAGTATGATTTTTTTTCTCAATTTTTTAATTTGTTAGTTTATTTTTGTTAGTTATTAGTTATGAAGATCAGGAGATTAATAATGTCATTTTATGCACAACATCTGTGTAATTGGTTATACCTGGAGTTGTCAGTTGGCATCGTACCGACAATGCTTGATAAATGTTATCCAATTTATTTGACCAAATAGTTTGTTGTGTTTTATTACGGCTATAAAATTCACAGCTACCCTCGATTATATTGGGATGCAAAGGTAATAAGGAAGGCTTAATTTATTACTTATAAATAGTTAGTCAGATAGAGTAAGAGCGTGAGTGAGCGAGCGAGCGGTGCGCAGGGGTGGTGATCCCGGAGTCGGGGCTGCCGGGCGCGCTGTTCGCGTACCTGGACACGGAGCGCGACGGCGGCGCGCTGTCGCACGCGCGCGACGCGCTGGCGTGCTGCCTGCTGGCCGCCGCCGCCGCGCGCGCCACGCGCGCCTGGCTCGCGCTCGCCAAGCGCGTGCTCACCGTGCGCCTCGGTACCGCACCGCCACCGCACCACCGCACCACCGCACCCCGCCCACCTCGCACTCGCCGCGCACTCACATTCCACTGTTCGCGTAACCGAACATCACAACCACTACTCTATTTCTATGTTACACCACTTATATTATGACACACTTTGTACATCGCATAAAAAATATAGTACGAGAAAACGAGACAACGATATACGCACTTATAGCTAGAAGAACGACGTCTTCTACGCAACCTTAGCTTTAAAACCTTATTTTAAGGAAAATAGAGAAAGTGGACGATACCTACAAAAGTAATTTAAAATGTAACATATATGCAAAACATGTAAACCTTTAAAAAACTATGTAACACTATACAAGTACATACATATATCTTTTAAGTAGTGACATAGTATGTTCTTTAGCCCATAGAAAACTATTTAAAAATTACAAGCTAAATTAAATGAACTGATATATTTAATTTCTTAAGCCGTCTGAAATCATACGTGGCCAATAATAAATACATCTTTAGACGTTGTCATTACTTATATACATCAAATTTAAAAAGTTAAGATTTAAATCAATGAATTTTAAATAACGTATATGAAAACTAAACAAAAATTTTATCCAAGAATCTTAAACCCGTGGAATCATTTTTTGGTATCCTTGCGTTTTAAAAATTAAAATGATACATATTTTTTCCTGGTGTGCAGAGGACAATAACAACCCGGAGACGGATTTCGACGTGGAAGGCGACGACGACCAGGCGGAGTTCCACGCGGAGTCCGAGCAGTCCACACACCCCGCCGTGCAGTCCCGCTGGCCCACCAGAGTATGTCTCTTTTACAATCACAATTGATTTATTGTACATGAAATTTACTGTATTCCGAAAGACAATGAAAAGAAAGCTACACAAATTGGAGGAGAGGGAATATATATTGTATATACAATAACTTTTCGAAATGCATCCTCAATCCGTATGTCGAGAGTGGGGACTATGGGTAACATTTTTGGGGAAACCTATGTCCAGAGGACTAAAATGAAACAGGTTGATGATATGTAATTGTAAAATGTGGTATAAAAAAAACTGCTTGTTTATAAAGTATTATGAGTGAATCATAAGTGGCCTTGAAAGTTGAAAAACAATTATATTGAATAATAAGCGGCTGTTAATTAGTCGTTATTGAATAATCAGCGGCTGTTAATTAGTCGTTTTTTAAAATAAAGCGGCTGTTAATTAGTCGTTATTGAATAATAAGCGCCTGTTAATTAGTCGTTTTTTAAAATCAATGATATTCCAAAATATTAATCATGTTTTGAAAAATCAAGTGAGTTTTTATACTTATTATTAGTTTTAATTAAATATAGTCCAAGGTCCACTAAGATTCTGCGTACATGTAATTCTTGTTATAGACTACTAAGTCGAAATGACTAACGTCCCTTCAAGGGGAAGTGGGTTATTATTTTTATTCATTTTCAAAATAGGTAACGTAATTTATTTCTTTCATACGGATATCCTTTCTTAATTCTTAATACGAATATTGTTAACTCTCAAATTAATTAATTTAATTTGATATTATGTATTTTCCAATGAATAATTGGTCCTTCTAGCCAGACATACCTAATTCTGTTACGATTTGTTCTAGGTGTTTGCAATGGAGTGTATTCAGAAGATAATGACAGCGTGCGAGGCGACGGGCGACAGTGCGCACTTCGATCTGGTCAAGGCTAAGGAGAAACTCGAGGAGGATAGCAACGGTACGTTTTAGATACTGTTTTATGTTATTTAGAAATATATAGAGAGGTACAAATACAAAATATTAAGTATCAGGAAAACTAGTATATGAAATTTCTTGCATTGATGTCAGACTTTCTGTTAATTTATGAGTTTTCTTTTGAAGTATTTATATTTTATTTTTGGAGTTCAGTGGAGAAGGCAAGTCAAGTCTGTATGGATAGAGGTTCTCATCGCTCGAACTCTGTCTACTCCGCAAGTGTCTTAGCGTGGTAATTTAATAATGGTATTTGTTTATAGCGGACTATCTATCATTCCATCTGTCCGACCTGGTCCGCATGGCGTTCGTGGGCGCGACGGGCGAGTCGGACGCGCTGCGGCTGTGCGGCCTCAAGACCCTGCAGATGATCATACAGTTATACGCGAGAGCTCCCGAACCTGATTTTCCCGGACACTTGCTTCTGGAACAATATCAAGCGCAGGTTAGTTTCTTAAGTACAGATTTCTTTGAGTTAAATGTAAATGTGCTGAATAATATTTCTTCATTATCGAAGGTGAAAATAAAGTTCAGGTATATTGTATGGATTTTGTATGATGGCTTAAAAAGAGATACAATGGCTTCATTAACTCATTTCAAATGCGCTTCATATATGTATTTTTTCCATACAAAATTGAAGGGGATAGTTTCTAAATAGGACTCAGATCAAATGAATGTGCGATAGGCACATGTGTGTGTTACGGCATGATATAAACCCGTGTACGGAGCTAACGCGAGGGCGGGGCGCAGGTGGGCGCGGCCGTGCGGCCCGCGTTCGCGGGCGACACGGCGTCGCACGTGACGGCGGCGGCGTGCGACGTGTGCTCGGCGTGGATCGGCTGCGGCGTGGCGCGCGACATCAACGACCTGCGCAGGTACGCGCCCGGCGCCACTCCTCTCTCTCTCTTACTCTATCTCTCTCTCTCTCGTGTCTTTCTATTTCTCTTTCTTTATTCGTTCTTTCTTTTTCATGTGAATTTGTTTTTCTACTCACTCGGTAAATAAATTTATTGCTTATTTTTCTCTATTTCCCTTTTCTTTGCTCATCTATCCTTTCTAGGCGATCTTAATTAGATCACGTTTACACAGTGTGCTGCACGATAGATATATTTATAAAATAATGTTCCAGGGTTCATCAATTGCTGGTAACCAGCTTGGACAAATTGAACAAGAAAGGCAACACCACATTAATTTACAACGAGAGCATGGCAACACTGGAGAAACTTTCCATTTTAAAGGCTTGGGCTGAAGTGAGTATAATACCAGCAAATTACTATTTCTCTCTGTATCAAAATTTCGTCATTGATTGATATGACCTAATTGAGTTTACTGTCAATAAATTGTGCTATTACTCATGCTGCCTCATTTGTTTGGAGACTTATTTAAATAGAACTCAAGAAAAATTTATAATAGGCTATTTATTAAAAGAGCTCAATTTTAATTTGAATATTGATTATCTGAAGCAATTAAATAATAAGTATAAAATATCCAGGTATATATAGTAGCGATGGTGAGTAACGACAGCGCGCCCGGCAGCTACGTGAAGAAACTGCACACCGACACCAAAGCGTTCAGCAGCTCAGTGGAGCTAGCCAAGTGGAGAAACCAAGTTCTCCAAAACAGCAACGAAATAGACAACGCCAATCAGGAAATCGAAGAAGACAATGAGTATGGAGAATTTGAGTCCAAAGGCGAGAGTTTGTTGAAGTTGGTCGAACCCGAGTTGGAGAATTTGGGGGAGAACTGGTTGGCTGCGCTTAAGGATCACGCCTTGTTGAGCTTGCCACCTGGTAAGTACACTTCCTTACTGCCTTTTTTATTACCAAGACGAATCTTTTAATGGTTTTTGTATGAGTAGTGAATTCAAGTTTTCATTTGACAAAATAATACTTTTTTTAAATTAGTTTTATTGCTAGTAATAAGATGATATTTTTGCTCTCTTCCATCTTCTGTTTAGCCAAAAATAAATATTATACATTTTGTATTAAAATGAGTGTTGATATTGGATGTTTATAATTTTTCATACTGTGTTTGCTTTTTATCTGCTATAGAATTCGCATCGCAGCTGCCTCACGGCGGTGGAGCGTTCTACTCGGCAGAAACGGCGGAGGCCTCGAGGGAACATTACGCGAGGGCGTGGCCTTCGCTATTATACGCGGCTTCTCTGAGGTTCAACAGCAATACCAACGATGTTGCCAAAGACGATAATAATGGTGAGTGGATATCAATATATTTTCTTTTTATTGGAAACTGCTGATTTATGTATAATTTTATATTTTATTTTCTTACTTTGTTATTCTACATTGTGTCTTTCCTAAATAAAAATAAAATAAATAAATAAAATATTTTGTATAATTATAATTATTGACAATATAAACAATGTTTTCATAATTGTAAGGAAATAAAATGTTATGCTATTTCTCAGAGAAAAATGACAATCGCGGAACAAAAACCGAGAATGGTAATTTTGAATTCTTCGAGCCGGTAGATGAAAGGTTCCATCTTCTTTTCGGTAAGTATTAATTTCGCTTTATTTGCATAAATGTATAAAATTATGATAAAATGTACCATCACATGGGTGTCTTGGTAGCTAAAGAATTTACCTATGTAACAACCTTGCAAGTCATTTAAAATGAAATGTTTGAGGCTCGAAGCGTACCTTATCACGTTGCGCGCCTATTGAGCGCGCATTGTCGAGCACATGCGGCGCGTGCGCGGTGCGGTGCCGTGAGTGAGCCGTGTGTGCGCGGCAGGTATCTGCATGGAGGCGCTGTGCGCGGCGCGCGGCGCGGGCGAGGGCGCGGGCGAGGGCGCGCGGCCGGCGGGCGGCGCGCTGCCGGCGCTGGCGGCGCTGCTGCACGCGCCCGCCAACCGCGCGCGCCTGCTGCGCGACCGGTACCTCACCGCCTGCTGCCCACTTACTACCCACCTACTACCTAATAACTATACTACTTGTGCTCGCCACTTCCTTCGCGTGCCTTTATTGCATTCTATGGGTTTTTATCTTTGGTACCATTTAATTTTTTTCTAAAATAAATTTAGCCTAACTTGCTCCTCGTAATATTAACTATCTGCCAGTGAAAGTCCCGTACCAATCGATTCAGTCGTTTCGGGGATTACCCGGAATAAACATGCAGAGAGACAAATATTTAAATTAGAGCTCACATATTTGAAGGTCATAACTTCGATTTTGATGCACGCCTAAAGTAACACTGTAACTGTATCCATTAATGATAAGATAATGGGTAAAATTTTTTAGTACTTTAAGGACTGTTTATAATCAGTGGGGCCTTTCAAATACTGAAATTGGTTTACAAATATAAAAGGTATTGATGTGTTTCTCACTTTCTTGGCCTTTTGAACGTTGATCCTAAAAGTTGTTAATTACATACATTTAGATTTGAAAATACTTCTTATAACCACTTAATTCACTTCACTACAAAGGCATCAGAGCCTATGAACAAACATCGCTTAAAACTATACGTTTAAATTAAAAAACTATGTGCTCACCAGGGCCTTAGCAATAGAAGTGTGCCAGATCATCCACCGCACGGGGCTGACGCAGCAGAGCATCGAGGCACTACTGTTAGCCGCCGACGTGCTGCAGCTGGTCATTATGGGGGCCCGCGAGCAGCTGCACGCCAGCATGCAGGCCAAGATTAAAGGTAGCCTTTGGAATATTATTTGATTGTTAGACACGGGTAGCCTCTAGGAATGATAAAAGTTGAAATCATATCATACTGACTAAGTTCGTGTTGACAGCCTTCACAAGCCTTGAGTTCATTCAACCATTGATTACGCGTCGACATTTAAAAATAGTAGCAATCGCCATTGTAAACAATGCCTCGGCTCATGAACGATTATTTTATCATGGCTTTCTTTTTCCAGAACTAGCACCCAACGAATCATCAGATGGCACCATACCCCAGTCGGTGCTCGAAGTTGTACACACATTGGGCGAAGGTGGTCCCACAGGAGATTTGCCACCGGGAAAATCCTTAGTATTCGCCTGTTTGGAAGTATGTGTCTGTCTCCTTGTGCGGCGGCTGCCCTCTCTGAGCCCCTTGAAGCAAGAAGGAACAGTTGGAGTTATCGGAGTCAGGAAGGGTTTGGGAGTACATGGTGATACGTTGCTGGTGAAGTGTTTGGCCTCCATGTCAGAGTTGACATCACTGACCAGTCCTCAAGGTATGTTCGGAATAAAATAGAATCAATGTATATTGTTTATTTATTTCATTATGACTTATATCTATATAATATTTAAAAAAAAGTAATTTTATGGAATTAACATTTTTCATTCCTGTACATTGTTTTCAGGGGCTCTATCATTATTACCGACGATTCTTTTCCTGGCTATCGAAATTTTGCGCGAGAGTAAGGGCAACGACATACTCGCGGACGCGGGCATTCTGCTGTTGCAGCAAGCAGCCGATTGCAAAACGGCAAGAGTGCAGCAGGACACGCGGGCACAGCACGAGCTGTTGCTGCAAAGCGCGCTGGCGAAACTCGTAGAAAGAGTTAAAGCAGGTGAAAGAGAGTGATTGAATATAATGTTCTAATGTAACTCAATATAATCAGTTGCCGTCTATGTGTGCTTTAAGTATGTTATTGCTTATGGATTTCCTTTGCTATTTTGTAAAAGAATATTTCGCGTCGTATGAAGTTTCAATATTTATAAAATGTGAGCGGGTTCTTGACCCGAATAGGGTTTATTTTGCGAAGGTTGTAATTTAAATGGGACCATAATTGGTATGTCGCAGAGGAGGGCGAGCAGCGCATCGAGGCGGTGACGGGCGCGCGCGGCATGGCGGCGCTGGTGGCGCGCGCCGCCGCCGCGCCGCCGCTGCACTACCCCTGCATCAACCACTTCCGCCGCTGCCTCGACACGCGCGACAACGAGGTGCGGCTCCTTCTGACGATAGGAACATACGTGTTACGGATTAAAACTAATGTCGTAGTGGATACAGATAGTAGGTAGTGAGGTAGTGTTGTGAACGTGTCGGCAGGTTGTAGTGTGGACAGGGTATGAATCCGAATAAAATGGGTCGGACGATGAATAAATGTGTTTATTTAAGTTTTACATAGTTGTTGTTGATACCGAAGAAGACTGCCACGGTGCTTGCCGCGCCAGCTCGTGGGAACGAAAGTGATAGTTGGTGCCGGTGGGCAGGTGTTCGCGCGGTGCTGCGCGGTGGTGCGGCGCGTGTGGGCGCGCGGCGCGGCGGGCGCGCGCGTGGCGTGGTGGGCGCGCGCGCTGGCGGCGCGGCTGGTGGCGCGCGCGGCGGCGGCGCGCCACGCCACGGACGCGGCGCACGCGCGCGCCGCCATCGCCGCCATCACCGCGCTCGACGACCTCGTCGACGCCGCGCCCGAATCTGCGCGTACGTTTGTCTTTCAAACCGTTTGTGTTATAAACGTTTGTGGACGTCACCAAATTTGCATTTATGTCTTTATAATAAAGTAACATGCTAGTTTTTCCACCTATTATGGTGAGCAAATATAAACACCTTTCTCCATTGATAAAATATTTTGATATATTTCCCGTCGCTAACTGAATTTCTTTCATTCTTGCTGCGCAGAGGATCCTCACAAAGGTGAGACTGAGAACTCATGATAAAAAATTTTGTAATATAAAAATGTAAATAATTTGTGACTTGATAACATTGGGAACGTACATATGTATATAACAGATGTTACTATAAAATTTAAAACTTATTGGATTTAATCAATTGTATTATCATTATGTATGAATTGTACGAATATATACAGCAACTGTTGTCTAGCTGTATACATTTGCAGTATAAACATACTGTTATATGTAATTAAAGAATCAAATATACCGTTTTTAATCGTCTCCCATCAAAAGTGTTTCCAAAATATTCTGCGATAAAATAAAAAATGCGTATCTCGTG
>DWFV01002038.1:0-10328 GCA_018246775.1 Parelbella machaon machaon | reverse complement strand
GTGTGTATGATTTAATGATAAGAATAGGAACGACATATATTTGTTTCTTTTATTTTGCAGCATTTCTGGAATCTACACATTCATCACAAACCCCTTGCCTCCATTCGCTAGGGGCTGAACCGGACACAATACCAGCTAATTTTCTTTGGCGTAATTAGGAAAAAAATTCTGGCTCGAATTGGGTCAACCAGTTTTTGTTAAAATATCAAAACTGACTGCATAAGAGACACATTCTGACATGGGCAATAGACAGAGACGGGTATGACCCTATGGTTCATCATCTATTTACGCCAATGCTTCCTATATCGTAATGTATTTTTATGAAATACTTAATAAAGTATAATGAAATCAGAATGTTGTATTTTTTTTCCCCATAACATGTTTATTATATTGGATATAAAACTAATGTATGCGTTTACATGTGGATACAATATTGATAATGAAATCTTGAAACGTCTCTATTCATTTCCATCTGTCTCCAACCGAAGCAGAGCCAGTGCTATGGTAACCTGATTGTTGACAAACAACTGCCCGTCTACGTTCACTGCTGGACGTAGGCCTCCTCTAAAAAGTTTTGTCCTATGTCCAGCAGTGGACTGAAATAGGTAGATGATGATGTAAATACATATAAATTAATAAATGTAAATATAAATTAATATTTTTTTATATTGGTAATAATATTTTTTTTATTTGCTGTTATCAGTACGGAGTGAATACGCAGGTAGGATTTTCTTTTACAGCCTCTCTGGTCTTTTTCATTAACTGCCTTGTACGGGAATATTTTATTAATATACTATATCTATATGCCGTCAAGTGTACGTGCGACCAAGATTTACGGGGGTTCTGTCATGTGT
This sequence comes from Parelbella machaon machaon, assembly GCA_018246775.1. Classification (NCBI taxonomy): domain Eukaryota; kingdom Metazoa; phylum Arthropoda; class Insecta; order Lepidoptera; family Hesperiidae; genus Parelbella; species Parelbella machaon. The sequence continues at coordinate 9,474 of DWFV01002038.1, read as the reverse complement.
TAATTAATACGATAAATAATTAAGTAATTTGATTCAGATTTCACGATAAAATAAAATCATCAATCTATCATAATTGGGTAAAAACCGGCTTGATATATGTTTTTGTTATCAAAGGATAAAAAATATTTTTATATCTTCATTAATGATATATAAACTGATAAAGTTATGTCGGTGTTTTTATTGTAACTATTATGTAAGGGAGAAGGTCAACAGGGACTTAAGGAACGGCTAGGAAGTAAATATGTATTTCATTCCTTTGTCAGTTTGTTTGTATCGATGGGATATAATATTTATACGGTGCGCCCGGAACGCTTTGATCGCTATATCCATTTTTACCAAAAATTTTATTATCTACTACCAGAAAGCAGAACACGACATTATCACCATGAATCAAAGAGCAGAACAAAAAACACGATAGATGCCAATCGAAATTCCGTGTCACAGTGACCTATTAAATGTATTTCCTTATATAGCTAGATAGATAGATAACAGAGTATCTTACTAGAAATAGTTATTATCATAATTCCTTCAACTATTGGACACGGCTCTCCTTTCAGAATGATATGCTTTTCAAAGGCTGTTTTATACAATATACCTGCAAACTTTTGAATAAGCTTCCTTCGGACGAGTTTAAAGTGCGTTATGATGTAAAAAAAATTCTTCAAGGCAGGCAATACATTGATAACCCTTGATATTGCAAATATCTATAGGCGACGGTGACCACTTACCAACAGATGGGCCGCCTGCCTGTTTTCCTTGCCTTTTAATATTAAAAAGATCGCCTGCCACGCTATACAAGTGCAAGTTGACAGAATTTACACAAAGAGAACATTCTGGAAAATTCTAAAACATGCAAGTTTCTAAACTATAACAAACCTATTGTTTTAAGTGATTTTTTTTATCAAAAATTCCTAAACATTGCTTATTATTGAAAATAATTTATTTATTATCTCATACGTCATAGAGATATATTTACGATTATAGTATTATTTGTTGTAATGTATAAAATCAGCTGATTAGTTAAAACGATAGAGTGGGTGTGATTTATGTATCATAATTTGCAGGAAAAATCTAAATATATGACGCACTATATTTTCATGTAGTTTTTTTTAATACGTTTCGTAATAATGCTGAATTTAAGTTTTTTTCTTGTGTTTCTTTGGTCTACTGTTCGGGTCGGTATGTACTTTATCCTTTTTAATTAATTTATTAACAGACAAATTAACAGACAAATTACGTCGGACGTAAAAGAACTGCAGGTGAAAGAATAATAAGACATATATAACGTGAATGTTGATGATTCATGATGCCGAAGGTCATCTATAATCCACTTATCTTTGACAGATAGGTGAGATTGTGACTAATGGGGGAGTCGAAAGTTTCCGAAGCCGGCGTGAATGTGGCGTGTGGTGTGGATGTAAGAAGAAAGTGATGAATATAGAAGAAGCATGCCAGATCTTTAAGGACAGATATATTTGCAATGAAAATAATCATTATAATAATTCGTATACTTACGGCATAATGATTATTTCAAGGTGATCTGCCGAACTCCCTTATTACAAAACTGGATACAGGTTTGCGATATCAATATGCTCTTGATTCGAACGGAAAGATTCACTTAGTCGATCTCAGGATGACGGTGAATGAAGCCAAAGCAGGAGCCCGATATAATCCTGTGACGTCTAACGTTTATCATTTATTCACCAGGTAAGTTACTTTGTATTTCATACTTATATTATTATAGCTCCATACAAGAAATAAAAATATATTATAAAATGGCAATGGGCTCACAACCTATTCTCTATTATAGCTCTTCTGGGAGATACAAGCGTGATGTTAAGTTTTTTTTATGAGAATTTTGTCTCTGAATTGCAGGGAAAACCCATCAAGAAGTCAACCGTTACTTGCAAATAATGCAGATCTTCTCGCGCGAAGTAATTTTAGACGAAACAGGAGAACGATTGTTCTAATACATGGTTGGATGAACTCCGCTACATCAGATTTTAACACCGTCTCGGTGCCAGGTTTGAAACAAAATACATGATTATATAAGATAAGATAATGTATAAAAAAATTGTGCGTAGAGCTCACGCGCGATAGAAATGTACTTTCTTACTGATTATATAGATGGAGAGAATTCTATTACTTTATTTGTATAATATATGTATATTATTATATAATATATTATATTTATCATGGAGCAAATATTGAATGAATGTAAGGCAACCAATTGACCTCAAATGAATGGAAACACAATGGCGACTTAGTTGCTTGGAGCTATAGCTATTCGAATACTGAAATACGTGGTGAGGGATGGCTGACGATTATTTAATGCCTACTCAATAAAAACCGACCCATGTCTTATAGAGCAGGTATGAGCAACGGTTTTGTCTCTCTGCCCTTTAATTTTATTCGAATGTTACACGATTTAATTAGTACCTACCATTGTAAAGTACCTACTATGGTACAATAGAATGAACTAATGAACGAAAATACCATAAATTGTATGTATAATCTTTTGGCAAAATATATATACGAACCGTATATACGTCATTATATATCAAAAACAACGAATTTTGCAAAAATCATATTGTGCTGTACATTTCAGCCAAGCGCATAAGTGACGCGTTCTGCACGGCGCTTACTACCTTTTCGCTCTACTCACCACACTCTTACTTTTCGTTGTCACTTTTTCGTTTCCTAAAGTTTCAATTCACAGCGATTCTAAAAAAGTTTCAGACAAGATATAAACGCATAATTAAAAACTATACGAATGAGTAAATTTGGCTAAAATCCTTAGTGTAAATTGGCTTATATTGAACTCTACCTGTTTGTTTGACTGTTAGCCAAAATCATTCAAAGTATACGCATATACACAAATCTAACGTTATTGGCTTAAATTCAAACAGATATAAGTTATACATGAATTTACACTTTGGAAATCATCATCATGACCATAATTACTATCCATCATAACTATCGTTATCAATAAAACGTGTGCTCTGACATTCGTTTCCAGCATTCTTAGCCGTAGAGGATGTGAATATGATAGTAGTAGATTGGAGTGCTGGTGCCAATTCAATCAATTACAGAGCAGTGATTGCCAATACGATATCATCGGGAGCAGCTACAGCGAGTTTTATTGCGTGGCTGAATCAGATGACTGGCTCCTCTCTTGTTCAGTACCACATCGTAGGTCACGGCTTCGGAGGTCACCAAGCGGGGATAGTAGGCAGGAATTTGTTCGGAAATATCCCCTACATCACAGGTGAGAGTTTTTTGAATATAAAATCAGTCTAAACAGATGTTTATATATATAATATAACACCTTTAACAGCAAAGAGGTTGTTATATTGTTTCATATGGTAGCAGATTGAATAGAATTTTACTGGAAATTCATGATGATTTAATGGTTTTCCTTGGTTCTCCAATATGCTTGATTCCTATAAATATTTGAAGTCCATGAGTTGTCAAATTTTCGGAGATGATTCTACTTCCAAGACTTGCCAGACAAATTTTTGATTACTACAATACGTGTTAATAATACTCTTAACGGCTTTGTACCTTACGTACATAATTATTCTGACAGGCATTAAGGCTGCAAGTATTCAACAAATATGACCAGTACAGGCTCAATTGCTCTCTACTTCCTTATCTAAGAAACAACCGTCTTGACTAAATCGTGATCTTTCCAGGTTTAGATCCAGCTCTGATCGGATGGACCAATAACATCAATCGCTTCAATCCTCAAGATGGACTTTACACCGAAGTGATTCACACTAATTACGGTGTCAATGGGTATTTGGGAGCCTTAGCTCAAGTGGATTTCTACCCGAACGGCGGTATTTCCATGCCAGGATGCGCTTCAAATGCTTGCGATCATTCTAGAAGTTTTTTCTACTTTGCCGAAAGTATAACCACTGGAGGTTTTACAGGCAGACAATGCATTAACTATTATGCAGCCATTTTAAGATTATGTGATAACTTACCGGGCCGCTTACAAATGGGCGGCCTAAGACCTAAAATAGGGTAAGTATGATCAACGTCATAATTTGAGTCTGCTGACATAGACCTCCCTCAAATATCGTTACAATTCACTCTGACTTTTGCTCCATTGATTCCCCGCAGTATCGACAAGGTCTTCGGACCACCTAGTGGTGGTGCATGATTGATACTCAGGATTTTGTTAGTTTAAATGGATATCAATTCCTCGGACGACTATTGGATAACGTAAAGGGTTTTAATATTTGTAAAATATTTAATAGATTGTAAATAATTTATTTTTACAGACAAACTGGCGTCTACTTACTGGAAACCAATGCAGCACCTCCATTCTCTATGGGCTAAAACTAATAAGACTTCGGTGATATCCTGTTAAGGATAGGAGTTTTAAGATACATACACACGTGTTATTACGTTTATTTTTCACATAGATAGGCAATGATTAAGAATACTAAGGGCCTGCGGTCTTATCAAACTATCTACTTCTTCGACTCTACCATGCAAATTCGCCTTATAAGTATGTTTCGTTCCTCTACTCTCATTCATTCTATCTACATAACTATGGTTTAAGTATCCTTTTCTTAATCGAGTCTTAAGAACCGGTAAATGTAATTTTCTTTTGTAATAAAACTAATTTTATGAATTAAATATATTATTTTATTAAAACACTTAGTATTAACAGTTATTAAAGCAATAAATAGGACGTTCGTACATACATATTTTAATACTTTGAGTAGCTTCCAGAGAGCGCGCTATACGTTGGCAAGTTATATCTAGGAAATGCCATTTTGTACTTAAATCTATAGGAATCTGTATGATGTTATCACAATTGGTTGGGGTGTTTTAAGTTCTTTGGAACTCTTCGTTGCGATTCTGGTTCCGGCTTGGCGGTAGTTGGGGCGATGGGTTTGGTCGAGTTCAGTTTTCCGGGAAGGTCTAAAAGGCTGCTAAGGAATGCCACGCCCTGTTCAGCTGTTTGGTATACTCCTAACAGGAACGATTCTGCATCGAAGGTATTGTTTTCCTCAGTTGTAGTTTCTTCTTCGGTTGCTCTAAAAAAGAAAATATAATAACGTTATATCATCTCTGAAATCTGAAATCCGAAGACAGGGCGTGATGGCGCTCATTGGGGGAGGGCTATGTCCAGCAGTGGACTGAGATAGGCTGATGATGATGATGATCATATCACGTCTGAAATCCTCGAAGGGATAGGCAGTGTGGTACACTTTCCCGTTTTACCAGTTATGGTAAAGTCCCACCATGAAATAGGCTGTGAACATAGAGTACACTGGGCACTGATCCAAACTCCAAGTCAATAATAGAAATTTCTACTAGAAAATCTAAGTTAGAAAAATCTAATATAGTATTCGATCCGAGATTAGAACGCGGGATCTCTTGATTAGCAGTCGCGCTTTGCAATCATTCGACCAACGAGGCAGTCAACAAAAAATATAATAAAGTTGTAATATGTAGTTTAAGATTATATTATTAACATCCGTATAAAGTGTATGTACGCATGGAATGGTTATAAGAAAATATAAATCTGATGTATGGAAGTTTTATTTTTGCTGTGTAGCAGCTGTGTTTCGTTCACTATAGAACTAGCCCAAAAATAGCTCTATCTCTTAACGACAAAAAACATCTCTTACTCTTCTGGTTCAGCCGGTGGCTCCTCCATTTCCATTCCTCCAGCTGTGGACTTAAAGCATCCGATAGGGAATTCTAGCTGTCCTTCGCCTAATAACCTAGGCTCCAGCTCCAGGCAGCCGCGTAGACCATCAGCAGTAGGCGCCAGGTCGCTAAACTTGGCACAAACTTGGGCAAAACGACCGAATACTTCTAAACAAATAGGTGCTGGATTTGCGCCTGGAATTAAATAATTCAAGATTTAAAGAGAAATATGTATCACATTCATAGCTCAGTCAAGTGTATATCTGTGAACTATAAGACAACAGCAGAAAAAAATATTCGTAATTAAATTCTTTTTAAATATACACTTTAAAAACAAACTTCAACGTAACAGATAATTAAAGAGCATAAAAAAATTAAAAATAAACGAAAGCTCCTTAGCTTTCTTTTCTTTGTAACTTGCTCTTTTTTGCATTATATACCTACGTTTATTCTTAAATTTTTTTATGCTCTTTAATTATATGTTACGTTGAAGTTTGTTTTTAAGGTAATTTTAAAATAATTTTAAATACATTAAGTTTTACTGTTTAAAAACAGTTGAATCTTTTAAAAACTTGTTTCTTATAATGTCTACACATAAATGGTTTTCATTCAACCAAAGACGTGCTCGTGTCTAGTGTAAATTTAACACGAAATCTAGCTTTCTAATACAACAACCTAGTTAGACACGACATTTCGTTTTACTTGGTCTCCAGCTTATATTGACTATAAATGAGAAAGTTGTAGTAAGAAATGTGCGTAGCAAAATTTTACTTTTATACAACACAGTGTTAGCCTTTCTACTATTCAAAACCACTAAAGAAAGAAAAAAAGGATTATTTTACCATGGCTATGATGTACATGATCGTTGTATGCCAATCTCGCTTCACATGATCTGTTTCTTTCCGACCTCGATCTACTCGTGCTGTCAAACCAGCACAAACAACAATTGTCTCTGTTTGAGGACTTTTACCATCACCTGGCGTTGTTTTACTTTGAACGAGTACTTTACCTTGTATTTTGGAGCTGTGTATAAGATTCTTTCCGTACGAAACGTTTACTGAAAATCCTTCATCCGGCGAAACGTATTTCATGTGAACACATCCTGAAAAACAAAATCTTTTGAGAGTCTCAATTTACAAAATTTTTGAAAAAAGAATAAGGACAACACATTGCACGCGCGGTGTAGACTTGAACAAAAAATTTTTGAAACTTTTGTCTGTACTTCACGCATGCATCCAGTGAAAATTAATGAACCGTTTTATACGAGAATTTATATAACTTATCGAGGTCAAGATATATGATTATTTTTAGACTGGAAAATACTTTCTTTGCAGAGGAGCGAGGGTAAGTTATAATTAATAGTTATATAATATATATTTAATAGTTATATAATTTATATTTTACCTGGACCGCCGAGATCAACAAACGTTATGTTGAAATCGACGCAGCAGACACAGGCCGGTCCCTTGCACATGCAGTTGCGGTTGGGCTGGTCGTTGCGCAATTCAGGGGTCTGGATCAGCTTTTTCCCATCCTCCCAATCTAGGAAATCTGTGAACATTGTTAAATAAACTTAAAAATATGGACTATAATATACCACATACAAATATTTACGTTTCGGTAAAATATGGGGTTTTTCAAACATGGTGGTAATAATTTCTTTAAGGCTGGCAACACCTTGGTAACAGATGGTGCAGGTCCATATATGACGGTGAGCACTTACTGAGCGGGCTGACTGTCTGCTTGCCATTACTTTTAATACATATAAAAAAAATTATATTATTAATTTAAGTGCCTTTTTAGTGCTGTAAAAAAATATAATTCGCTCGTTTTACCATAAAATTTTATAACCATCATTACTCGTGGCTATAAAATGCATACACAACCTTACTTAGTAATGTGTTTATGTCCTAGGTATGTAGGATACCTATGTCCTATGTAGATAGATAGGATATATATGTCGGTAATGTTATAGCCAACTGAAGCAATATGTTGTATTGTATATAATTCCGTAAGTACTACCCTCCTCTGCCTAATCCTTTCGAGATTACATGGGTGATGTTACGTCCCTTATATGGTTGAATTTCAAAAAGTAACAGAATAAAATAACAAGAAATGTGTATTAGTGTTTTAACAGAATACTCAACTAAGCGTGTGCTTTTAATTGTTCTCAAGACCGAAACCTCAATTCTAATGTATGTAATTAATACATATATGTAATTATTGTATCATTCATAACAACTACGGTTATGTAGCTAATAACTATGTTTATTGCGACGTAATCTATATATGAAAATAAAATAGAACACTCTATTTGTTATATCAAATTAATAGCTTTTTAATGGGTATTTGTAAAACTTTTTTTTATCATATGATAGGCTGGCGTTTGGCCGCGATCCCGCCTGATGGAAAGCGCGGTTGCGTACGATGGAGATTAAGATGGAGCACGCATGCCTAGGGAGAGAATGTTCACCTTTGTTTCGAAAAGTCCTAGGTTGTATGTGCCCGGAAACAGAAATATATACGAAACACGTAACAAAACGCAGTTTTAAAGTTTTTGTCTGTCTGTCTATTTACGAGTATTTTCGGTAATCTACGAAACCGCTGAACCAATTTTGACGGAGCTTTCACTGGCAGATAGCGAATATTATGAGAAGTAATTTAGGCTATTTTGATTTTAGTAAAGGCTTTAGGGTTCTGTATTGAAAAAATTAAAATCCATAAAATGGAACAATTTCACGCGAACAAACTTGCGGGTACAGTAAGTTGTTAAATAATTAACGTCTCGGTCTAAAAGTTGTGGTAATCAGTTGTCTGAGTAGGCGCCTACGTATATGGAGGCGAACATTTTATTATGTATTTTTACGGAAGACATCTCATATTAAGTAGGCAGTGAAAGCCAGAAATATTGAAAATCAAATGCAAATAAACAAGTGACGAAATTCTTTTTAAATTGATCATGACGTTTCGATACTTTCGAAGCATTACTTTAAGCGTTCTATTTTCAAATTCAAATTACTTTATTTGTGAACGCAGACATTTTAAATGTTCATAACAAAATTATAATATGCTCATTCTATGTACCTACGTTTTACCGTTATATTAAATAAAAATAAACTTAAAATTCCTCCACGTATTAGTTTTATTACATTAAACACATAAATTAATTTATTCCTATTACATATTCCCATTAGAAATTAACGAATATCTTTTTATGTATGTCTTCATTGTCATCAATCCTTTTGTAGTTTATCTGTTGCACACGGCTCTCCTCTTAGTATATATGTATGTACGCATGTTAATACACCCGCAAGTTATCAAGGTGGATGAGCAGCAAGGACTTAATAAGCAGCAAAAACGATACTGTCTCCAAAACATATATAGGTACCACATTGCATAACAAAGTATTGCAATACGATGTCGTGCAGCAATGAGTTTCTATTATTGCCGCGGTCAGATACCGCAAAAAAATTATCACCAAATGAAATATGAACTGTTTTTCCCGCAACCGTATCGTTGGTAGTTTTTTGAGCAAGTTTCTTACGTACTTAGTATTACACTTTCACGCGAATGGACTTTCACTCGGCTCCACGCACGCCCTGTGTTTCGGCGCGGTCATTGTTCCGTGCGGTGTGATCAGTGTGACCGTGGATCTCACTCGTTGGTACTTACCATCCGTATTAATGATTACGCAACTGCGTAGTACATATTGTATACGCGTTGTTATTATAATTTTGATTTTAATGACGACTTATTGTTTTTATGCTTACAATTTTTGACATAAAGTTCTGAAGAGCGTCG
>DWFV01002037.1:0-10329 GCA_018246775.1 Parelbella machaon machaon | reverse complement strand
ATGTTCGCTCTCATTCATTAGAGGGGCGCGGGGAGGACGCAAGACGTCGCGCGCCGCCCGACGATATCGATTTTGTCCCATCCCGCGCCCGCCCCACACCCCATGCACCCCGCTCTCAGCATCCGACCTCGAGTGCTCTCCTCTCGCGCCTACGGACACCTCCGACAGAAACTACGCCTTAACGACATGACGCCACAGCTCAAAATTCCAATCCTCCACCCTCACGTCGACCTCCGAAGCGGATCCCTAATGGACCTTACGGTCGAAGGCCACTCGGTCGAGATTGCAATGGCGCAACGCTCTGCCCTCGTCCACACCGTTGGAAAAAATAAGCTTTTTGTTACAATTAAAATGGTAAATCAAACCAATTTTAGTAATTGCGAGGTCAAACTTTGAAGTGGCGGGGCACGCCGGGGCGGGCTTTTTAAACGCGTATGATTTTTAATGGCCCGTTCTTGGGCTATTACGTACGAAGATCGCCCGAGGATGCCAAAAGCGGAAGTCTCCAATGAGGCGTGCACAATCTAGCCGATTTAATTATTGGTCTGAAGTCTTACTCTACGAACTTTTCCACTTGACTGTACGTTTTAACTTTATCGCTTAGCGACCGTGTCCCGCGGCGTCGTATGTGTGTATGCTGTAAAACGCTCGCGCTTATGATTTGGAACTTTATGTAACTAATTAAAATTCCCATGTTGTCTTGATTTTACTCGTGCAGGGTGGGGCTCAGCCGGCCGTTACTTTTTGTAATTTAGCACCACTAACAAAATGTAGCCAATTGTTCATTAATGTATTTACAATTTTTTCTTTAGATAGGGGACGATGACTCCGACGCTTTTACCAGTCACGCGCACTTATTGTATTAATGGCTAATATAGACTACTTTCATTTCTTTCACAATTAAAACGATAGCTAATGTCACGTAATATAACGTTCACTGATCATTTTAAATCACTCATAACTAGATCCTCCTTTTTATATACATATATTCATTTTTGTTAGAAACATGCTCCGTTCATTTGTCATGAATTAGTTTTGCGCACGGCTGAAATACTTTTAGGTTTAGTTCGTTTTGATATAATCACTATCAATAGATCACCTATAGACGGAATATTATGGTGTGATAAATTATATGCAGTATAGGACGGATTATGCATTGAATGCACTCCAGATCTATGATCCTAATTAGTTCCGGTAATACACAAAACGCTCTGCTGTAATACCTACTCCCAGTACAATGTTCCCATTCAAACCACACGGGTCCAGTATCGTAGCAACGCCACTGGCGTCGTTCCATTTGTATATGTATATATTTCATCGTGGAATTAATAATCTTAAACTATTCAGACTTGTCTTACTGTGAATGTAAAAAAAAACATAACATCACGCCTATATTATTCGAAAGGGTAGGGTAGAGGAGTGTGGTACACTCCCACGTTTCACCAGTTACGTTTACGTCCCATGGAATAGGTGGAATGGTGAGCCTATTGCCGTACACCGGGCACGGATCCACGGTATATGTAACGTAAGCATAATGGATACATTGACTGTTTCCATTCACTGAATTGGTAGACAATATCGCCCGTCGAGTCAATTGGCAGCCAAGCGTTGTAAGAAAATTAAGCTAATCAAAAACTATTTTGTAATACATACTTGCACATATGTATAAAAAATTTACACTATTCTCTGTGTAAAAGACATAGATGCAATGAGTTGTATTAGAAAGGTGCTGTGATGTGAGCAACGAAACGGTAGCCACTTGAATCTAATGAGACATTTCGAAATGTTTATAATACTTTATTGAAATCTCTTAAGGCTGTTTAATGTCATCCTCGGTACAAACTAGATAGCACACGTCCGCACACTCGAGAAGTGGATGACGCAGTGATAAACATTGCGATATTTTAGAAGCGGCCCAAATGCAGCAAACTGTTTCCCCCGTTCAAGATGGTTACCGGAGTTAAATGATAATCCGAATGTCTTAAAAAATGTAACGTCACGCCCGTAATCCCCGAAGAGGTAGGCAGAGGAGTGTTGTACTCTGTTATACTCCTACTTTGCAGTAATTACGTTTTCATTACATTATGGAATAGGTGGTGTAGCTAGTGTCAGGCACCGGGCACAAATTGCGACTTCGAGACACTACTAGAAATTTCGAGGTAGATAAATCCAATATTACCCGACTCGGGGATCGAACCCAGGACATCTCGATCCGTATATCAAGTTGTTCACGCGTTTAATGTTACCGATAGTGATTGGAGCCGGTCTAATTCTAGTAAATCTGAAACGAACGATCTTGTTACGTTTAACTGACTATGTTTTGGTAGAAAAAAGATAATCAGCTAATAAATAATAATTTGGACATCATATTATTTATGGTCATGACGATAATTGAAGGATATTGTTGTGTAAGTACGCAGTGGGATGGTAAGATGTAATTAATTGTATGAACAACGTATGAATTGTGAATAATTTCCATGCAAATATATTTGCCTTTGCTAAGCGTGTACCGCCTCACTACTACCTATATTTGATGAAAAATACATTTTTCACTTCATGGAACATTCGAGAACTAAAAAATCAATTAATTTTTAATAAATTTTCTAAGACGTGTTTTTCATTGTAATTACTATCTAATTGTAATGGTTGATATACGCTTACAAATGTACATACATTCTGCAAGCCGATTCTTATCCATTTACTCTTCCAAAAGTTGCTCGTAACGAAACTCTACGAGGGTTTGAATCTTAGCCATCACGCTGCTCTTCGTTATGATGGTGGAGAGTTCATGTTAGAGGTGATTACGCCTAATGATTGAAGTTAAATGATGTATGCGTCCAACCAGCTGATCGATTAGAAATTGGACTGAAAATTGGATTGAAAATTTAAATTATAAAATATAAAAATTCTTAAGCTAACAACACACCAGATCTGAATGTAACTGAGACATAACACTCAACGTGAAACGACTGCGTTCCAGTACGCAAAGATTGAATACTTACCAACTGAAGTAGAAATGAAATTGCACATCCTTCACAATTCTTGCTAAAGATTCTTACCCGATTAAATCGTATTCGAGCGAATGTTTTCAAACCTAAGAACTAAGTTTCGCATTGTGTAGTTCTCAAAAGGCCTTCATGTATTGTGTTCGACATTCAATCGAAGCACCTGCCTTTATGTCTCGGTAGGCAGGTACGATTTGAGGCGCGCTCTCGTTGGCTGCGACGCGACCCGCGACGACGACCCCGGACACGATGCTTAGATTTTTTTCTTTAACTTTTTGAAATCTTTATAATTCAATTTTTCCTTTTCAAATTGTTCAGACTGTTCTTAACAATATCCTAATACACTGTCTTTGCTTAATATATTGACAAGTAAATCTACTGAGTTGTGTATTTAAAGCGATAATAACAAAAATTTCATTGCAAAGATGCTCTTGTTGTTAAATGTAAATTCTCTGAAATGTATGACTACAGTCATCATCGTCAGCCTCTTGAAGTCCACTGCTGGACATACAGTCATATTTAATATCAGGATGATGATGATGAGTCATATTTAACTTATTTAGTTTAACGAATGTCATAAGTAGGTACAACACGTACTTAAGACATGAAAAAAATTAAAACTTTTTAAAAGTATAATATTCTCTTTCCTAATTTTCCCGCAAAAAAATACCAATGTAATAGCATTTTTAATTATATAAATAGATGGTCGTAAATAATAAAAGAATCCCATCGAAGTAAAATCTTCAAACTTCCTTGATTCAAAAGTAACGTTTTCCATTTAGATATTTTTTTTTTCCTTTTTTACTGTTTCTCTCTCTCTGAATAACATGATTGCAGGGCTGAATTCGTCTCATTTAGAACTCTATATACCCACTTAGAGAGTAAATTTCAAAAGGAACGCATTAAAAAAATAATAGGTCTACCTACGTGTACTCTATTTAACATGACGTCTGAAATGTTGACAACCTTACTTTTGTATTGAGTTATTCTGAGTGTTATGTAATGTGCCATAAAAATGGTCGAAATACTGCCGGTCAAAAGTTTAAGAAAATCATAAAAAATATTATATCATCACGCCAGGTCTTGGGATGAACAGAGAGCACGGAGTGCCAAATATCTCTAACCGTCTATAAAAAAGGAAAAAAAAATTACATAAAATTCAATATACTTCATAGTCATATTGACACAGTGTATTTGTATGAATAATAAAATGTATGATTACTAAATGTCTGGTGACCGTGTGTACAGGTTCTGTCTACATTGAGATAAGAAGACTGCGTGTGGATATATGACACGATATTTATTTGAACTCACATAACGCCGACGATACTCATTCGAACAGAAAGCGTTCATAAATTGTATCAAAACACTAGTGAGTCACGTTTGCAAGTCGAAGGAGTAGTCTAGGCGGCGGCACCGCGCGCGCCCTAACCCTTTTCCGTTCCGGGAAGATAAGGTTACGGTACTGCGACACTGCGCAAATTTATTTACGTATGTCTCAATTAACGACCGTTTTGCACACCTACTACTACTAGCTATGTGTGTATGTACACATTCATTCTACTTTATATATTGTATTACTACGATGGAATGTTGTGCTATTAAATGTCTCGTGAGTATCTATATATGTACGTACACGGTTAAATGATGAAAAGGGGTTAACTTACGTTTGTCTTTGCGAAATTTTAGAATTCGAATAGTTTTTGATCTATTCAAGATGCTGTGAATGCTTGACGATGGACCTCAGATAGTCAAAATTGGTCGGGTTTTCCCGAAAACATATTTGGGTGAATTAAGCCCATATATGCTTGATTTAAGATCAAATTAATAGGAGTAAAAGTAAGAATGAAATAAAAATTCAACGTATTCTAAGTTAGCGATTAATATTTTCGTGTTATATTACCACTTAATACCTGTTATATTAACGCATTCTCTGTGTGTAATCTTAAATACTTTCGTAACATGTTATTTGATATCGACGCAAAGTAATCGAAAGATGTTCATGGCAGATGAACCCAGTTCGGGGTTGTGGTGAAAAGACGCGGGAGAAGTTTTAGAGATTATTTCTTCAATAAACTAATTTGTACCGCGTGGTCAAGACAAACTGTATTTAAATTAGTCACAGAACAAGTAGCTACGGTATCGTGAATGTGATAAGGTTACAGTAACGTCATATCTCGACATATCGATGTTATATACGAGTATGTGAAAATACCAATGTAATGTGTTGTGTGGTTTTTATTGGATTTAATGGCAATTTATAAAATTTTGAATATTTATACTAAGTCTAATTTACATAGATTTATTTTGAGAGGTGAATTAAACAACAATTAAGGGAGTATTATGCGTGGACGGCAAGGTCTTGACCGCATTCGATATTACCGAGAACCAGTATCATTGCTTAGGTGATCTCACAAAAAATACAATATACTCGAATAATTATACATCTAAATTCATTTATAAGCCTTAATAACCCATTAAAAAAAAACACGCATATATCGACTATAAGTGTTATAACGAGTCGTTTATCGAGACAACTTCCCCCATAGTTGCATATAGCTTATTACCATTTTATTTGACCGAATGATGTCTGATTTTTAGTTTGAGTTACTAATACTGCGAACATAAAATGTACGTAAGTGTTTGTATTGTCTGGCATGCGGGGTGAACGACCGCATTGTGCTTTGCGAGATTTGTATTGCGACTTTGCAAATCAAAGCGTACATCTCTCCAGCGATGATCTACGCTCAACTTTATATTATGCTTTTTTCATATCTTATCACAGCGTATCAACAGTCCACTTAGTTCGACATAATCTTAACAAATATTCAACTTTGCTATTTTTTTATGTACTTCGTGCTATGCAGACTTTTACGGCCAGTAATATCATTTAAACACAAATAAATTGATACACGGATGCATGTCATTAATGAGTATTTGTAAATACACCGTTACTATGTAAATGCCCTCCAAAAGCGTCTGCCCTGACCTGCCGCACGGAGGGGAACGCTTAGGGTAGGTTATGGCATTGCGACCGACCATTCGCAGAATGCAAGGGGGTTTTGCATACTTATTAAGTATAACCACGCTTTATAGTTTACAGCCTTGAATGTGTCTGTCTGCCTCGATCGCGGGATTTATGAATGGTGTTGCTATAATTACGTTTTGAGAATATGTTAGTCGTATGCATTTCTTTTTCAATGCTTACATAGCTACCCCGGAACGAGTGTGTCCTAATGACAATAATATCTCGATATGTCACCTATATACCAAGGTGTTTCTATAAATTTACAGCATGGTATATACCATGTCTTCGGCTACAAAGACGAAGGAAACTCTGCTATTATTCTTTCATTAGCTTAAAATATAATCTACGATGTTTCTATGGTGTTGTTTCCAATAATCGGTCAATTATAAAAAATAAATTTTGGATTGATGGACCAACCGGCCGGAGCCGTGACGCGATATTTGTCCTTTAAACACTCGGTGTCCCTGTGAATCAGAAATGGAGCTCCGCCTGCATCCAACTGATGATTAAAAAAAAAGCGTGCGTGCCCACTTGACGCACAGTGTTAGCTTTTTGCATGAGTGTGCGGTGCGGTGGCACTAATGAAACGGGCCCCGGCGTGTGCGTCGCGGCCTACGTACGCGGGCCTTGCATTGGGTCGGGTCAGTGAACCCGCCCGCCCACTATCGGGGTAAATATGCCGAATGCACACAGATGCGCGCGCCGGCCCCCGCCCGCCCGCAGCCGTCGCCGTTGCACTCCGCACGCACCCACCCCCGACCCCTCTTAAAACTCCTAATTGATTGCGCAAATTTTCTCGCAATAACTGTCTTTTTACAGTGTTAATGATGTAAACTTGCGCAGTTCCGCCGCTTTAATTGATGCTACGGCGCTACGACGTGCGTCTGACGCTCTACGACGATGTCGACGACGCACCGCCGCCGCGACGTCGGCGGCCGCCTGTGATAAATTAATTAGCATGCATTCCTATTTGCTTTTTGGGGATTCCGCTGCGATGGACCACGCTCTGATTTCCCGCCGCGCCGTCGTGCTGAAATGAGACTAGTTACACTAAGAGCTGTTATTTGTTACGGAGAACGTGATGGACGCGCTGCAAGCTTTACATATTTCATTTGAATTTTCTCGCCTCAAACGAACACTCTAACATTGATCCTTGTCTAATCCTATATATTTAACTAAAACAACTTGCACTCGACTGTGTAGAAATGAAACCGTGTAAATTTATTTTAATTTTTATAACTTGTGGGAAATTACAAAATATTCTATTGCGGTTTTCACATATTCTTCATAACGAGTTGCCGTAATTAAAACCGAAGGCTTTCAAGAAGAGGCGACCGTAACAATCTTTATGGGCTTAGGCAACGGTTGATAATTTTATTTTGCCCCAACGTATCCTTTACGGCGCTCGATGCAGGTGCATTTAGACAATTGAAGATAGTCACAAAATAATTCGGTCTTTAATAACTTATAAGGCGATTTTTTGGCTACGAGCAGTACGTTCCCACATTCTTCATTACGAAGGTACTGAAGTATGCTTTATATGAGCAGAGAACTAGCAAGTGAGGTTCGCGCCGCGTCATAAATAGCGGAGTAAGTTATTGGCAACAGCTAGATCGTTGGATTCTTAGCAGTATTACGCAAGACTAGTTTTTGTAGAATAAAATACTCACTGACTACAGTATAAACACACCGCAGGCACATCTTCAAGCGTATTCATCGGACTGTTATGATAATATTTTGCCTTCAAAATGTTCATATAAAGTGTTGCAATGATAAATATTATTATAATGAGGCGATTCAGTAATGAAATAAGTGCTTAGATTAACAAGGTTTGTGCCTTCTCTATGCATGCTACAATCGGATGAATTGAAGAGAGGAAAACATCCGTTAATCAATTTGAGTTTCGATGTAATAAGCCGATTGATAATCGACAACATCGAGCATAAAAATATTGCGTCATGAAATGTAATGAGATTGCGAAATATGTTTACGATAGTCTTGTGATTTTTTTTATACAAATGATCAAATACTCTGTGACATAAAGCCGATTGCGGTGACCTAACCCAGTGTCCTGTGAGTCGGGACATCGGCCTCCATCGTGATGTTACGTTTATGTAACACTGCACTATTTATTGCACGAGATCGTGTATAGATACATCGATGATTTATCGATAAAGTGTATTAATCTTGTTAGTATGTAGAATATAATACTGGCAGGGTTGGTTTATTGTTTTTTTTTTTAATTTGTGTTCATTTATGCTGACACTATGTAGGTGGCAATATACGTGAGTGGTGGTGACCGTTGTGACCGTTGGTGGCTGTTGACCATTCAGTTTGCACGTCTATGTTACAATATCAATATATATAAAATACCAATGTGCCATTTCAAAAGCTTATCACAGCTTACATTAATGGTATATATACATTGGAATGTGGATACGAATCAGCGTTCTTGTGGCTAGTTACTGGTGGAATGTACGCTTTCGGCACCCACCGATTGAATGTTCACTGTAGGAATGTGCGAGAAGTTGTTCAAATGAAATATCGATCGAAAAATACACATTACAATCAGACAAGCGACCTGCGACACGCGATTCGAGGAGTGTTTAACATTACTATTAAAACCTAACCGCATATTAGTGTAGAAATTCAAATACAAACGGACACATAGGTATCTAACAGATTATATTCTGTGGCATAACTGTTATGGAATGTAAGTTACGATAATAAACATGTCGCTGTGATCTCACCCGCTGTTACCCCGGTCGCATCATCGACCAGATGATGTCACGATGACGCGACATTGTGGGCACGAAGAGATTTCCGCGCCATTCTCAACAAAACCATATATTTGAATGTACATATATATCGTTAATGGTCGCTTCACAAGTGGTGAGGAAGAATAGGGTTACAGATTCAACATTTTCAGTACTCATTTATTCCCGTATCATAAGTTACGATGATTTTCTTTCCCATACTTCACAGGCCTATTAGTCATTTACTTTTATGTTATCCATCCTATTTAAACAGCATCGCGAGATTAAATTCCTAGTACCGCTAATACTTCATTAGCGGCAACTCTCCTTTCGCTAAGCAACACCGGGAGCTGTATGTATGTATGTTTGACCATCGGCCGCGAATTTACATAAGTTTATTCGTGCTTGAGAGAGCGCCGTATTCACTCCGTAGAGATTGTTATCATTATTAGGTCATTAGGTAACGTCGTGAACTCGAGAATCTCGATCGTCCACTGGCTCGTTCCTCCACCGAAACTCAACGTAACCATTACACTTTACAAATGAGTCTATTATTTATTTCAACGTTTAAAACTCCCGCCATTTTGGTAATTATTTTTATTAGTACATCTTTCTAAACAACGTCATAATGAGCTTCATATGCCATCGCCATCATCTCTTCTCGTATCTCTTTTGTGCATGGCTCTTCTCTCAGTATTAGAATAATAGTTAAGATCATAGTTTGCCACGCTGGCCAAGTACTAGTTGGCAGATATATTCTGTCTGCTACTCGTAAACTAATCAACATTGTTTCGACAAAATATTTAATAGTTATGTCGTAGCATCTCCGTAGCTTGTGTTACCAATTCTAACAGCATCAGACTAGCGTCACTGATTTGATGTTTTTGTGTGGTATTACGTATAAATATTCTTACTCTACAATTTATCAACGTCATCACAAAAACACATCAGCCTGCGCGTAACCCACTGCCGTAATCTATCACGCTATTTAACCCGCTGGGTCGCCTAGGTGCAGCAGCCAACTATAATAACATGGATCAATTTTAGCTAACTTACATGACATAAAAAAATGAGAAAGAGAATGATATGAGAGGAAAAAATAGATCATTTGGAAACGAAAAATATTATATAAGATATTAAGTAACAGTAATCAGTGGATATTGGCAGTGGACTGGAGTAGGTATCCACAGAAATAAATATAACTTGAATAGCTTTGCTCATAAGATGTGTAAGGAAAACTAAAAACAACATCCACTAATATAGCTCGTCAATGTTTACAGTAACGTCATAACATCACGCCTGTAATCCCCGAAGGGGAGACGAGTGTAGTATACTCCCACGTTTAGCCAGTTACGTTTACGTCCCATGGAATAGATGGTAGACTATTGCCAAACACCGGACACAGATTCAGACACCGAATCACTAATAGAAATCCTAATTTAAAAAATCTAATAGTACCTGGCCCGGGATTTGCACCCTGGACCCCCCGATCGGCAGTCGCGCTTGCAACCAATCGACCAACGAGGTAGTCTAAAATGAT
>DWFV01002036.1:0-10331 GCA_018246775.1 Parelbella machaon machaon | reverse complement strand
TTGCAACCATTCGACCAACGAAGCAGTCTAATTATTAAAAATTAAAAAATTTTTCGACTGCCTCGTTGGTCGAGTGGTTGCAAGCGCGACTGCCGATCGAGAGCTCCTGGGTTCAAATCCCGGGTCGCGTGCTATTGGAATTTTCTAATTTAGAATTTCTAGTAGTGACTTGGAGTTTGGAATCGTGCCCGGTGTATGGCAACAGGCTCACCACCTATTCCATGGGACCTAAACGTAACTGGTGAAACATGGAGGTGTACTACACTCCTCTACCTACCCCTTCGGGAATTACAGGCGTGGCGTTACGTGGTATGAAATATATTGTTATCGACAACAGTTATAATTATGCACCTAGTTTTACTGAGAAGAAGCAGTTGTCTTTATTTTGATCTTCCATTTAAAATTCTGTTGTAGGCAGACAGGTGAGGAATCGAAAACATTCAAACCTTGTCCTCAGAACCTAAAATACATGTTTGAGTCACCTCATGTTGTATTTCAGTGCTATATACGTCATATACTACTGTTTATTAAGTAAAATTATAAGTATGAAATATCACGTTGTTATACCACATTTTATTCCAGTTAGTTTGCTTATTTCATTATTATTTCTTTATTCCCAGTTACTCAAACACTTTGCTTCGTTATCCGTATTAAAAGTTATCTCTAATGGTATGTTGAACTTTATTCAACCTTCGCTAATTGTCGTCCTGTTGCGAGACACCACAGAAACTAAATTATTAGTACGAAAGTTGAATATGTCGTATATTTTGATTTAGCCTTTATGGTTCGCTAGTAATCCATACCACCTCTTACATTAAGGTACTTCCGTCCTTACTATAACTACACGCTACAGAAATACATAATTCCGGACATTGCAGTAATACACGCTGAATGAATTAAGACCGCATGTTCTGAACGATAGCACGATATAAATTACATTGACATGTCTTAGACACGGAAATGGACAAAAAAGAAAAGTGTATCGCATAAATAAAAGCAGAAATCTGTCTCGAGACTTAAAAAGAAAAACTTTACATAATAATTTATGTCAGAAACCGGCCGTGCGCCACACATGCGCGCGTAACATGAAACTGTTGCAAATTTTCCCACCATATTTAGTTCGGAAATGCGTAACAGCCGCTATAAAGTAGGTTCTAGTGCTCGAAGAAGGCGAACTATTCCCATAGCACTTTTGCGGGTGACAGTACAAGGGCCAATAATGCAAAGCTCCCATTATGTGCGCTAACGAGGAACATTTCTTTTCGCCTGCGCGCAACTATATCGGGGAATGACTGACCGCTGGCGATTCCGAAAAAATGATGATTTGTTGCTTCGCAGCGGCATGGTTTCGCTTGAATTGAGTGACAAAAATCTCGTCAAAACATTCCCTTTTTGCCACCACTGAAAAGTATAATAGACCGTACTGCATTGTGATTAAGTTCACGGTGATATTTTTCAACATATCTATGAAGGTGTTGAATTGAGAACGGAAGGGTTAATAATATCAATTAAATCTGTTAAGGTTTTATTGTGCACTCGCCTTATTAGGATAAGCGTACAGTTACATGTAAGCAAATGAGAGCAACTCACCTCCGTCGGCATTTTTGCTCTGATTACAAGAAATATTTCTTACGCCTCGTTTAATGCCATTTCAGGATCCTTATATTAAATCATTATTCTCTTTGGACTTTAAAACATTATTATAAACACACAAAAAGGCATTTACGGTCTTTTAACTTTCTTACACACTCCCCTGTCCACTTACACGGTAATAAAGGTGTGATAAAAATAAAAGTTCGTCATAAACGCTGTCCACTTGGATATAAACTCTGCCATAAAGTCTTCGCCCTAATTTACTAAGGTGTGATTTTAACAGCCGAAATAATAATTCACGCAAGCATTTTGAGGACTTTATTCTTTGCTTAAATTATATTATATATGAATACGGTATAAAATTTATCTCTGTTTTTGAGGATCGCGATAATCCCAAATTCTTTGTCGGTTCGTTTATTGTATAATGACAGCGTGTAAGTCTAACAAACGAGCGAGTAACATTTACAAGTGATGCCGCCGTCTATGGACACCTATACTGGCTAAATGACTTTGAAAATGACTGTTAAAATAGGATTGATAGTCCGTGTCGGGGCGGAGAAAGAATAATCCTCCAAGCCTGTGTAGGAATACCATAGAGTCGTAAGAGGCCAGCAAGCCCGGCGTTGGGTGACGGTGCTATAGCGTAGCCTGTCTAGGCACGGATAGATACCCTACTCGCCTACGGGCAGCAGTGCAGGCGGGGCGAGAAGCCGCGCTCTGGAATCCCCAACCGGCATGCCCAGCGTGGACTTTATGAGCAAAAGTCCCCCAGGGGAGGGATGTTTTCATTAGTGGATTAAACTTTAATAAGCTTATGATGATAACTGGCAGTTAGTCCACTTACATTAGTTGACGAGCGTTGGTATAATTTTGTTATGGAAATCGCTACTTAAGTTCAAATATAAAGTATTGTATATTAGTTATAAGTTTACGTTAAAAAGTTAATGTCTTTAAATTCTATCTACTATATTGTAGACGGTTTGAATGCAAATACGTACCTTAATTATCATGTTTTGTTAGTATGGCTGCAGCCCATGCGTAATCTAAAATGAGCCTAAGTTCATGTCATATTGGTCGCATAACATTTCTTTGTATTACGGTTAGGCTACAACCCTAGAGTCTCTCCATCTTATTATCACACGCTTCAAAATTTGAGAACTATTGATACAACTATTTATTCAAGAAACTCCCAGTTTCTCAAATACATTCATGAACTACTACTAGCTACTTAATACCTATACAAATCCTTGAGATAGCCTAGATTTATATTGGCTTTTTTATACATATGTTATTTTAGCTTGAATATTCTACATCACATGCCTTCAACCTGGGTCGCTGTGTTAGCTTCGAAATATGTTTAATTGGGCTATGAAGTTGTTTCAGCAGCACTAATGAAGCGTGGGATTTTTATAAAAACGACCATTAATTTCTTGGATAGGTATGTATATAAAATGAACACTACATTAAAATCAAGGATGAATTTCTCCAATAACATTGTTCGCAATGTTATTTTAGAGAGTAATTTAAGTTTTCTTGTTTCATCTTATTTTAATCAATATTGTAATGATAAGAAAGCTTCAACACTAGGTCGGCATGTTGTTAAAGAAATAAAGCAAAGGAAATCATTAACACAGTGTGTGCTATAGGAATGCCTCAATTCCTAATTAAATATGAATCATAATTTGTTTAGTCGAACGTCAAACACACAGTAGTTCACGGTAGCGTTAGTGAATAATACAGAGGCTTCATACCAATCCTAATATTTACTTAAAACTCACAACTTGTAAAGTCAACTCTATCACCAACTAATAAGGTTGAAAGTAGATTGTGGTGTGTATGTTTACTTTAAATTATCGATTCTGTGGAAGGATTTTCATGGAATTCAAGCATTGAGAAATGCTTAACTTAGTAGTTGGATATGAATATTAAATATTTTCGCGCTTGGTTCATAAATGATCTCGTACGAGAATGAATTTGAGTGTCTCAAGAAAAGCCAGTATGTCGAAGGTACATATTTAATTATTTATAGGCCGTACACAGTGTGGCAGTAAGTGTAGACGGTACGCCGGATACGTCTACTGCGACTATATCATCTGCTAAGCGGTAATACATTATATGATCAGATTATAATGGTAATGCAAATATTAAGACATGAGGGATTCTGGCGTAGTAATAATAATAATAATTTTACTGTCTTGTAAGACGAGTGATTCCAAGCGCGACAGCCAATCGCACGGTACTGGATTGGATCAAAGTATTTATAATGTAGGCCAAAGTATTAATGGGTTTTTCTAATTTTATATCACTTTTATATACTTAAATAGTCTATTTCTGTACCTGGTGAATACATAATTTATACATATAACTCCTTGGATACCTAAATACAAGCGTGATGATATATTACGTTAATAATATTTAATTTATTGGTTAAATGAGAAAACGTTATAATCTAAGATAATCATAATTATCATCATATATATAGCCTATAGCTGTCCACTGCTGAACATTGGCCTCCCCTAGGGCGTGCCACGTTGCTCGGTCCTCTGCTTTCCTCATCCAGTGTCTACCGGCGATCCTACGAATGTCGTCGGACCAGCGGGTCGGAGGTCGTCCTACGATATCTAAGATAATATTCTTTTAAATACTTGAAATCTCATTCCCTAAAATATTTGTTGTATTATCTATAACGCCAGAAAACGCCTTCAAGAGACTGGCGTGATAAATAATACACCTAATAAGTCGAATTCTAGAAATTATGAAAGAGGTTGCAATGTACCTATGTAAGAAACGTTAGTGCGCAGTCCTGGCTGGAGATGTGTGTCTTCTTCCCCGCACCACGCCCTCTTCCACGCTCGCTTAGCCCTTGATAGCGTAGACACAAGTAGATTGTAATGTAATCCTTTCATACGACGAATCAAAATAATACAACCTCGCAATGCGTCCATAAGCCTTAGAGCACAATTTCAAAGAAACGACTAGTGTGTGTTATTTTATTGTATTTAAAAAGCAATTCTAATTTAACGGGTATAAAGTTTAACTTCTATTGATTGTCATTTCATTTTGTCCTTTAGTATAGCCGGCTGAATGATCCGAAACCCTTATTTATTGTTGAGTATTAAACTCATAATTTTAGACCGAGAACATACTCTCGGCGTAGTTTACGGCGGATTACGGAAAGCATGGTTTATTATCATGATGTTTGCGAAAGTGGGGAGATGAGATTACAAATATTTATTTAATGCTTTGTGCTTATTGGCATGTATAAATATACAATTATAATAACATTTTTTAATTCAAAATTTTATTATTTTCAGCGTTTATGTAATAAATATTTTTTATTATCTTTAATATGCGAGAATACCTCAATATTTAAATGTTATTGTTGGTTATCATTCATGTTCAGATTTTAATAGTGCATATGTGAAGTTAGTCGCAATGCTTAGTTTCGATTGTTATTCCCATATATACAACTGTGTACATAGTACATATTATGTAATATATTTAGTCTTCTGGATCATTTCAGTTTGCCTAAGATTTCATAATAATTCTTTTTTATGTTTGATCATTGATACTAATTTATAGTAAGCTATAGAAGTTTTGGTATTGCCTCTCATGGTGTCAAAACTTTTCACGTCCTAATTAGCCACTAATGCTAATCTCCACTATAAATAATAACTTAATAAACGCAATTTTCATATAAAAAGGTTGATATTTTTATTATGTTGTTTGATACGAATTAAAGCAGTCAAATTATACTTGTCTAAGGAGATAAATAACTATTCCAAGCAAAATCAGTTATCTGCAAGTAGTTAATTTCTAATAAGCATTACGGTGATATAGCTTGAGGGTATATAAAATAAAAAAAAAAAAACAAATTTTCATCACTGAAATTATATTGACATAAAGTACGCATCAAAAACTGGCTTGACCATTATAAAAAAAGGAATGTATAAACGTATAAAAATCTCCAACAAACGAAACAAACAACAAAATCAAACACAAAATGCACTAATGTATAAATTAAAAATAATAATAAAAATCATCCTATAAGATCTTATAGACATAGAAAAATGACTCATTAAACTGGCCTTAACTAGAAATAAATACTTATACAAATTTCTTTTCAAGTGATCTAATATTTTACAATTTCTAAATTTATTTGTACATTTTAATTTTGAGCTTCTACATCGACTGGCCTTCAATCCCATCACTTAACTCTAAAACCTACACTGGTAATAATTAACACTGGCATAGTTATAACTGGCACAATAATGACACTAATTACTTCCTTACAGGAAAATATGATAGAAGGGGACGAAAACGCAACCCTTTCTATTTGTCCAACTATTAACACAACCTGTATATAATCAACAAACACATATGTATAATTACATATTTAGTAATACGAAAAAAATTAATGTTTTCCACGTTACTTTACTTGATGCGAGTTTTTTTTAACTTATTTACAGTTTAACATCTGGGAAAAGATATCTGAAGGTGTAATTTACTATCCAATAATATGTCGCAGAACTAAAAATATATATATAGTTTTGCAGTTGCGCTATTACTGAGATCTAAAATGATACAAAGCTTTTGTTAAATTAGCTTTAATTACACTTCAAAACATTTTAATTATGACCTCAAATAGTGTCTTATTCCCATCTCACTTCTCAAAATTCTCACGGACGAAATGTACCAGGACTCAGTAAATAGTTTATTATGTAGATGCAAGTTATATTTATGTATCTGACGTATACAAAAGAAGCAACATGATTATTATTATTATTACACAATAGCTGTACGAAAAGTAACAGACACTTATGAAATGGCGACATTAAAGATAATGGCACTCGGACAATTTAATGTTTGATGAAAGAAAGATGTCCGTCATCTCCTCATTTTAAAACATATGACACACAATATTATATCACTTGCCTTTTATACCGTCTCTTAACAACTACCTACTAAATATCTACAAGTAAAAAAACAACTTTAACATTATGGTAGCAAGAACAGGTATTCTAAAGAGGAAGGAATGTACAGATCGCTTAAATACTGTATGGCAGAGTATTTTAATATAGAACATTTAAATTTCATTTTTAACTAACTAGGAATGAGTACCAAAATTATTTACACATAAATAGAGAACACGGCTACAATGACTGACATTAAAACTAGGTGATAATTTCAACCAGTCATTTGGACTTCTTCTGATCTTTTTGGAACGAGACTCAGATCTAATGGATTTTTCATAATGTCTTTACCATTTCCTTCGCTCAAATCGATACTTAATTCTGGTTCGGAGTCGCTCACTTCGTCATTCTTCGGACTTCTGAATAACACGGCAGTTGACTTTATAGATAGATCTATTGGCTGGTCTTGTTCTATGGCAACACCCGCTACAGCTGGAGAGTGTAGAAGTAAATCCCCGCCATGACGATTTTGCCACGTTATAGAAGATGGTACCGCTCTCATAGTTTGCATTGGCGTTGGCATAAACGAGCCACTTCGAGGAGAGAAACTTTGAGAAGCTGTCACAGCAAAAGGAGAAGGTGGAAGGGTAGGCGTTTTTTTTCTTCTCGCGTCCTTATTTTGATTTCTAATTGCTTGTAGTCGGACATCTTTTTCACTGCTCGGAGAAGACGCTGGTCGAAATATGCTCAAACCACTAGTGCTTCTTGAACTATTGTCATCTTCAGGATCGGCAGATGATGCTCCCGAATCAGATGGTGATACGCTTTGCCGTGTGACATCTTCTGTAAATGGACTTTTCTCTGTGTTCTTGTAGTATTCCGCTAAAGCTGCTGCCGGCAGAAGATTCGTAGGCAGGAAAGATGGATTGATAGATGAATTGAAGGTAGGCGGTGATTTGCTAGTTTGTAGTTGCTGGATATGCTGTTGTTGTTGCTCTTGGAGAAGACAATGTATCTTGAACCAGTTTGACCGCCTGCCATATCTGGAGCCCGATTTAGACATTCCAACGAGCAGGCATTTCCGTAGCCTGCAGGCTTTGCACGCCGTTCTGTTCTTCTTGTTAATGACACATTCCCCGTTGTTTTTGCACTCTGATATCGAGGACAGGTTGTTGTAAGTACGCCCGAAGAAGGACTGTAACAAAAGAGAAATGCAATATTAATAAATGAAAATTAAAGAAGGGCAGTTGATTTTGCCCAAAAAAAAACAACGGCACCGATTTCGTTTCTGCCTGAATTAATTTAATGTAAAATATCGACGGACTTCCTTCGCTCTCGCATAAGAAATAGCAATTTATAAGCCTTACAGTTAAGAGAGTTGCATGTGGGCCCGCTCAATTCAGTCTGTCCCTGCTCGGAATTAAAAAGAACATTTTTCAAAAAGTCATCATAAAGAGCATTGCTCGGTGTATGAAAATCTGGGTCAGCGTTGAGAAGGTCGTATCTCACGCTTAATATTGCAGAAGTACGCTTACGTCCTGTTGCGTCTTTGACGTAAGTAATGTGCGTGTTTCGCGGGTTTTTTGGATAAATTTGGAAGTCACCCCGCTGCGAGCGGCCTCGACTTTTTTCTTACTCAATTAAACGCATACAGAAGTGTAAAATATGTGATTGTGTTACAGTTTCTCTGGGAACGAGTGTGGTCGGTACGCTTTCTTGTAAATTACGATCTGTCATATATTTTCGGATCTCAACAATAATTTTGATTGCATATTACATTTGAACGGAAAGTTTTCGTATCCTCTTACTGAACTTACCATTTGCAATTTGCATTTTGTTGAATCTAAAATTTCACACTTGGATCATTTGCAAAATATAAATGAATGATTTAAAGAAATACCGCGACATTTAAAATCTGAAATCGCGAAGATAATTTTTAAGAAAAATGTATTCTTATTTGAAGTGGTAGTTTGTTATATGTATAGATATATAAAAATATCAGTAACGTACTTTAATTGTATTCCAATTAATATAAAGCGACATAAACATGACGCATACGGTTTGTCACCGAAAGTTAGCGTGCTCTTGTTTTTAAAATAATTTCACTCGTAGACATTCCAAACCGCCTAATCATGAAGCTATAAAAGCATCATTATTTCGCAATCGCCTACAAATTATTTGAACCACATTTTCTCACGTATCCATACGTAATATGGAACTCGCTGGAAGCTGCTATCGAGCACAATGAGGCAGATAGACTATCTCTCAAACCAGCTCGCCTTAATTTGACAGGTATTATACTAATACAGTCGTCACTATAACCGTAACAAGGCGTTTTCAACACCCACTGATTAGATTTATGGTATGGTCTTACAGAACAAGATTGGCGAGTACGTGATCAAATTATGTGCCGAGTCAAACGTAAGTAGTTACTAGTCTACGTAGCTATTGCGCTTAAATCGGTGGAAGCTCATGAAAAAGGGTCTGGGATAAATTCGAAAGTAACGTCAGGCTCATCCATAACAAGTTTGAGCTAAGCAGATAAATAATTTAATCACGTGGGTATTTCGATAATCAATTTTCATTTTAAACCTTTGGTTTAAAAGGAAAATTTATGAGATACAGTACAGTCATAAGTAAACTACAACTCGCTCGATTGGTTCGGTGATTTTAATTGTGAACAATAATTTAAAATTACGAAGCAAAAATTTAATTTTTATGTTTAAAGTCATCCGTAAGAAATGTGTACGATATAATCTACTATCGCTTTATATAAGCACTAACGTAATAGCTATATGGATACTAATTTTGTTAGGTGTTTATATAAATATGCATCTGCGAATTAAAATGGCTTACGGGAAAGCGGAATATTCGCGAAGCGAGAAAATATTTAATCGCTTAGCTATCTAACAATTGGTCATTATTCCTTGGAACCGGTCTCTATCAGATAAACTTCGGTCTAGCAAAAATGTTTTAACGGCGAATTTAACTGCGTATATTTAATTGGCTTAAGCTAAATAGGTACAGTAATTTATATTTTTTCGTTAAGTTATCCTCACATTTAATTTTAATAATTGTTCAGTTGATAGCTTGGTCGTCTGCAGTTTTTTGGTTTAATTTCTCTTTATAATAACTCATCGGTATTGCGTTCTACCAACTGTAAATGAAATAAAACAGTGTAGTACACAAATTTTATTTGAGTACTCAATCTTCATCTCCGCGTATTGGACATATGTGAGAACATATTCAAAATACAAGGCTTAAGGGAATCATTCAAAGGGTATATAAATGAACGGACAGAAAAGAGAATAATAACGAGGATTTTTCATTTTAAATAAGGCATGCGTCACCGGTTGAATGACTTCTAAAAGGTAGGTGTGTAGGGATTATAAAAGTAGATTGTCGTAACGGTGTATCCAGCGCTGTCCACAAGTAGCTAAGTTATCGAGGTAATTTTGCGAACGCATGAATATGAGTCACGAGATTAGAAATTTTAGATAAGTCCGTCTTCGTTATGGGTGCGGATCGCGATACAGATACGATCATAGAGTACACAATGAGTAGACATGACAAGCCTTTAACATTTGCCCGTGATTTTTGTTGAATATCATAGATGAAATTTGCATTACCAGTAGATTTACTAAAGCAAGCTATTATCCTTACAGTGTTAAAAAATACAAAAGTGCTTAAGCGTGTTTGCCACCAAATGTCCTTAGAAAAGACGATTATTATTTTTAAATTATCTGATTTATATGCAGTTCATCTGACATTAAGTAGTCATATCTACGTATAAATATTGAATGTTTTAAACATTGTATATATTAA
>DWFV01002035.1:0-10333 GCA_018246775.1 Parelbella machaon machaon | reverse complement strand
GTATACTCCTGTATGTATATATATACATACAGTTGTATACCAATAGCTTTCTATGCTTACCCTTGCCATACAAATTATTTAAATACAAAATAACTAAGCATAATCATTTCTCAATCTAATTTTTTTCTGAAATGTTTTTTATAAAAAACTACAGATAGAACTAGGAACGGAATTGCCTTTCCGCAATTTTATGTGAGCGAGATAATGCTATACGAATCTAGTGTAGCGCGTTGACTCATGTAAAACTGTTCGAATTTCAAATTTCAAACTGCCGCGTGGACTTTTGACAGACGGAGTGTTCGTTTAATAAATGTATGGCCTTATACTATTCTTGATTTCTTCACCGTTTTACTTAAATATTCTATATGTGTATGTATTATATACAAAAATATCTCATACCAAACAGTCATCCGTACGGCTGGGGAGTGCTTATATGCACGGTACGTAGATATTTTGTATTCTCCATTGTTTTTGAAATGTTTCAATATTTTTTCCGTCCTGAAAAACAAAATTTGAATGGAGCCCATGCACGATAGAAGTGATACTTCCAGTTGATTATATGCAGAAGGGGAGATTTCTATAGCTTTATGTTTATGATGTATATATATAGTGTTATATAGTAATCATGAAGCAGTTTTAATTAATGTGAGGTATCAAATTTGCCTCAGACGCTTGGAATCACAATGGCGATTTTCTTTGCTTGGATTAATGGCTATGTAAGCGCTTACGGCTGACGATTACTTGATGTCTGCTTAATAATATCCGACCCATATCTTATTGAACAGGTATAAGCAACAGTTTAGTTTCTCTGCTATTAACTTTTATTTAAATTTTACGTAATATAATATCTACGTATAGTATCTACGTATTGCTGAAAAGTACCTACTATGATGCAACAGGGAGAACCAACAAACAAAAATACCCTCAATTGTGCAACAAGAGTTATCGCACACTAAAAAAGAATTAAAGACACTTAAGACACAAATACCGCTTACGGGTCAATTGAAGTTATAACAATTTGGCTTCAACATCAGAGGCGAATGGTATTGTACAGGAGATAAAGGTGCGATTTATTTGTGTGTGTGTTTTTATAATTAGGCGGCGTATATACGCTTACGTGAAATGAGTGCTGGCCGCCACGAGAGCCGTTCGCTTCCCGTAAGCCTTGACGTCCACTACGCCGTATGGGGAGAGCGCGGAAGCGACCTACAAAACATACACAAACGGTGTAATCCCGGCACCCGAATGAACATTTCGGGCGCCATCAGCCGTCCGGCTAACGTAAACGGCACATCGCCGCACAGAATACAACCGCGACGACATACGGCGCAGTTGTATTTTTAGCTTAACCTTAAATCAACCTTGACAGTGGCATGAGAAATGACTTTTCCTACGTTTTAAAAATCAAACACGGACCGCTGTTAAAAAATGTCTCGGGCAAAAATAAATAGTTTTTTTTACTTGTGACACTTGGGCATTATCAATCTGTTCTAACTAGCGACGGCGAATATGTGGATAGTGCAAAGTATTTTTGTTTGCGTGAAAAAGTACATTGTGTGCGTGCGCGTGGTTGGTTGTGCGTGTGCGTGTATGTATGCGTGTATGCGTGTGTGTGTGTTTGTGTGTGTACGGCTGGCGATTCGCCAACTGTCAAGCGGGCGCGCGCCGGGCATTGCTTTCAAACACAGTGTCAGACTGTTGCACGATCTCGTCACTTTATGCCAGGATCGGATCTCCGAACTACCAACGTTAGGTGACACAGTGCAACTTTCGCTCATAGCTGGAAAACCGCCGCCTGGAATGGTGATCCACAAATCGAGGTGACAATTATTACTACCATAACTGTTCCTTAACATATGGAAGCTAATTTTGGCGTCGAGGAGCGAGACAACGCACTCGGGTCCGGGCGTGTTTACAATATGACACAAAAATAACATTACGCCAGCTCCTTTATGTAATGCTGCCCAGAATTATGCCAGATCCGTAGTAAACTTTGTAACGGCTCAATTTGCACCATAATCGCCGACGAATGTTTCTTGTTAAACACACGTTTGCTTTCGGAAATATACATTGCTTGTGTGTGTATTTATTAAAAGATACAAAATAATTAGCAAATATCAGAACACTGCAGTTTTATATGTAATGTAAAACTCAAAATTTCTCCCATCTTATGAATTCTCTAATTCGCCATTCTTGTTCAAGAGCACATCATAATCAGCCCTTTTATCGTTCCACTGTGGTATCTCCTCTCAAAATCATATGGATTAAAGTCACATTTCTGCAGATTGGCGGGTCTTTGCCAATCTGAGGTTGGCGTTCTTCATATGCCTTGGAGAACTTTATGAGAAATCTAAAGAATGTAATTTTCTGATATTTTTCTCCGTCAATGTAGCTACTTTACAAATATTTATTATTAAAACGCTAATAACTTTAAAAAGTCAGAACTACAAGCCAGGATTTAATCCTTAGACCCCGTGTGAGAGCCTGGAAAAATGAGAGGAGGGTAAACTAAGCCTACATAATTTTACTTCACAATAAAACTAGTTTAATTGCTTAATTTCAATTCAATGCTTTTCTAAGTGGCACAGTCCTCTCTGCGATAGACAAGATCTCGTGAAGAAGGGCCTCGAACAGATCTGGAACTAGTCGGACCATCTCGAAAAAATAAAGATGATTCAAGCCTTTATATAATGTAATAAGCTAGTCCCTGATCCATTAGCAGTAGCAACCCAGTGGTTCGCAGTTTAGTCTGCCACTTCGGAGACCTTGGGTTAACGACTTGCCGTGAACCTCTTTCGTGGTTTCGTGCTCTTTCGTTTCGTGATATGTGCGTTTTAAGATCGAACATCACTTGATGTAACGGTGAAGAAACTCATCATGAGGAAATCTATACGTCTTAGTTCCCATGATGGTCCCTAAGGCGTGTGATGTCTGCGAACCCGCACTGATGTTATGGTCTAAATCCTTCTTTTATCGGTTTTAAACGTAGATCTCATATATGGAATCATAATACATCTTATATCTTGTCTCAATAAGGAAGACGTCGCTCTATTAGTGATAAGACATTCGATTGTTATTATCATGTTATATTCTGTCGTATATACTGTATCAGTTATACATACATGGTGTACAATAAAATATTCTTATATTGTATTTGCTTGTATACTAAGAAGAGACCAGAGTCGAATAGCGAAGAATTAAAAGGTCGGTGATGAAGAAATTATTACATTCCTTCCTAATAAAACTGAATAGTTTAAACCGTATTAAAGCATTTTAACGATGGATAGTGAATATCTTCTAAACCACGCCCAAGGGAGAGGGAGAGTCTGATAAACAGCGCTTCACCAGATCATTCGTGCTAGCAGAAGCTGAGACTCTTTCTTTGCCCACAATAAATCTTAGTTCTTTTTTAGGTTAATGAATAATTATTTAAGTTTTATGTTATTTGTTGTGTGGCAATAAAACATTATTATTGTTTCGTCCCGTCACACGGAAGCTGCTGCATAACTCTAAGATATTTCCGTAGCATAGATGACACTCACTTTACCAATATTGATGGCTCGCTCCTTACAAGACTTCACGTACAACAGCTCGGGGCGATTGCGAGGCGGGTCCTCGCCGACGATGTTCTGAAACAAATGTACAATATTTTCGAATATAAGTTGCATACAAAGCTATAGTTCAAGAATTTTTTTTTTAACTATGGACATGCTCTATCATTTCAGAGGAAACTCGTGTTCAACATTGGATCGACAGAAGGGTCGGAAGAAAATTGCATAAAATATCATATTCGCACGCCATTAAACCGGACTGATATAGTATTTGCAGAGAGTTGCCAATGTACCTCCGTCTAAGAATTCAAACCGTGTAATTCTTGCCAAGACCATGCAAACTTTGGAATAATGACATACTTTCGCGTAGTACGTACGAACTACTGCTACCTACATACCTACTACCTACTACTATTAAGTATGGTTACCATACTGTATCATTAACTGTTTATAATTATACACTATCAATTATCATATCACAGGCTTGTTGCATAATTAATTGGACTTACGTACGTTTTTCGGGGCGGCCCGACTGGTTTCAGACATATAACGAGGTCCCTTCTCATGAACATATGTATATAATCATGTATATAAACACTCACGAGACATTTAATAGTAAAATAATTGACTGGCTTAATCGTTTTTTTATTATCTTATCCCGGCGTTAATTTGATCACAATCACGATGAAAGTAAATTAACTCTATAGATATTATATTATATTTTTTCTAAACTTCACTGACTGGTAATAATATAAAAGTATTAATATCGAAAATCTCAACGGAAAAACGTTTCAATTTACGCTTTTATATGATGACACTACATAAAACCCGTGATATAACAAATTTAATATACAGCAAACAGTCTGTGTAAGTAATAAAAATCATACGAGCAACACCGTAAGGCTGCGTCGTCAGCGGACATCGCGTCGCACGATAAATAAATGTTATAATAATACACGTTGTCAGTTATCGTAAATGTCGTCGTAAAATATTTTTTAAACGTAGTGTTCAGGCTGAGGACGTAAATTACGAGTACGTCCTATAATCACTTGAGTTCGTTTTCGTTCGAATGTCGTAAAACCGGTAAGCGATTATGTTATAAAAATTTCTTACGTTTTATGCAATGTTTTGATTTTTCACGTCTTGTGTCAACATCGTCAACATTTTTATCGTTCCACTGTTGAGCACACAAAGCGATGTGATGATATGTCATATTTGGATGGTAACTTAATGCCCTTCTCAAACGACATTTGACTTTATGTTTAAAGGACTCTGCTCACTACACCGTATCATACTATGACCGAGCTGTACAATATGAGTACTGTACCGTACTGTAAATACTGGGCAAATAGCAATAAGATGCAAAGATTTTGATCAGAAAAATGAATTTTTGATATAGATTCATTTCAAACATTAATTAAACGGTATGACCACTTACGTTAATAATCAACAAATAAATCCTCAAAATCGTCTAATATGGTTTATTATTCTATCGTTATAAAGTCCTCTGTGGGGTGGGTAGAGAGCACCAAGGGCTAAATATATATCCTCACAAACCTGATGTAATCCTTTTACATTCATCACTCTCTTTTCACAATAAATATATACAAAGTGGGTTTTAATAAAATATGTATGTACACGCAAGTTCCTTTGTTTTTGCGTAGGTGCTATCGGATTAGCCAATGTCTCGATTTATTTTGGCAGCAAAACTGTTTTAAAAAAAAAATACATATGCACAGTTGGGACCACATCTATTTTGAAACGAGTGTAGGTATCGCGGTTTGGTGTCGGAAATTAATTAATTTCGCTGACACACATCAACCGTGCCCAGCTACACATGTGTTCTAGATTTAAATGTTTGAATTATGAAACCGAGAACAGGAAGTAAGTTACAGATGCCATAAATTAATTATTAGCCAAAAGAATATATTTATTGTTATGGTATAAGGTTTATACGAGAATAGGTATAGAATTGAATAAGGATGTTTCTTGGCAATAAGAAACCATATTTCCTAATGTATGTATGTCTCGTATATGTCTCAAACAAATCTTGGCGCCAAAAGGTACAACATTTATTTCAGGTTATGTTTAATATATCAAATTCAATTATAATTGAAATTAGTACTTGTAGTTAGTCGTATTCTTTTACCAACCACATTTTTATCAGTCACTGCAATTATATCAATAAGTAATCCATCAAAACAATTCCAGTGAACACTCACCATGTAGGGAATCGCACCACGTATGACGTTAACTCTATTACAATATAGCGTCATGGCGGCCAGTTTCTCAGTGGGCCCCACTGGCCGGTACTTGCCCATGTTCTCGCACGCCGCCCAGTGACTTAGTCTCAAAAAGCAGTAACCTGAGCATAAAATTTAGGTATCAATTTGCAGACACGATAAATTTACAACGCAGCATTTATAAATATTTAATATTAAAAAAAAGTTTAGAAAAAGCCTTATTATAAGTTATCAGCGCTAACGAACTGCGCCATCTATTGAGTACGAAATGCACTAAAAAATATATATATAAAAAAATATATTATAAATAATTAACGCGTTTCGTAAGAATATTAACCGCGTACAAATTACTCCACGAAATAAAAATTGTAAAATTCGATATAATATTGTAATTCCTATAAGTTTCTACTATCTTTTTTGTGGGCAATCAAATATATACGATTATGATTTATATATCGGAATATTCAATTGGTTTTCAAGCATTGACCGAAAATGTCTTTTTATTATCAATTGAAATTGATATAAAAGAACATTCTTCTCTTCTTCTAGAATATTCTTTTCATTGTATGCTTCTGGTCGTAACATTAAAATATTGTAAAGTGAAATATCATACCACTACCATAGTCTAAATTAATAGCCAGTAGATCAAGATTTACGTATTAGAAATTTATAAGATAATTTCATTTATTACCTGAACAATATGAGTCCCAGCCAGCTTCATGATAGGACTGGTTAACGTTGAAAGGTGTGCTCAGTCTTATGAAATTCAAACCGTTTTGCAGCTTCTTACATTTGCCCTCAGCGAAGAATTCATACAGACTGAAAATGAAGTAAAATGTTTTCATGGTTAGAGATATTGATAATCCTACTCAGTTTAATATGAAATGAGCAACTAAAAATAGAAAATGCATGCAATGAGACATAAAGCTTAAGTTGAAAAATGAAAGATGAGGTCTCTTAAGTATATATTAACAATAGGACATACTGCCTAGCCTCTTGAGTACGATTAAAACTTCCGTTTAAATAAAACCAGGCCTTTACAACTTACGTTTAAGTATAATCCATTTTTATTACTTTTAAGTTTACTATTACCTTTGGGAGATGCAAATTGAGGTAATACAAATTTATTCTTGTAATATTGCTGATTGACATCTAACCCGCACATTGTGTCCAAAATACCATGAGAAACGGTAACAAGAAAAAAATATGAGCAATAAATGTTATAAATGCTAAAATACTAATATTAATATTATGCTAAAATAAATGAATAAATTATCAACTTTAATTAATGTCATTGATGACATGTAATATTGTTAATGTACATAGTATAAATTAATTATTTAGCTCATAAGTTTCTGACACCAATTAATAATAGCCATGTATTGTTGAATTTCAATATTAATTGAGTGATATGTTAATTAATTACCTAATACATTTGGAAATTAATTAATTGGTAAAGAATTATTATCTTAGCCTATAACTATATATTTACTATCAATACATATTTATTCTTAATATTTGTTATAAGCATTGGGTGTTATTGTATGTTATTGTACATTTATATGACTCATATGACGGGTCAAATAAATAATTATTAAAATAAAAAAAATTATTAAATATATTATACATTATTTTTTTTTTGTGATTTTAAATTTGTTAATTGTATGTCAATGTTTTGCAGACTGTATTATTAATATATATACGTAACCAATTTTAATTCACTAAACAAATAAAGCTCACTGATAGGTTAAAATGAAAATCTCACATATAAATATGTCTATTATACAACAATAAAGTTAAATCTTACTCTTGCAACGAATTCGATTTCCACATTTCATCATATGTTAATTTGTATTTCATCTCATGTGATATATGTTTTGTATCGAAGATGGTTGGAAATAAATTGTGTATATTCTTCTTGAACTCTGTGTATTTCTTTGGCAATGGTCCTATGAACTGATTGTGGATAAGCACAGTGTCTAGAAACATGTTGTGACCAATGATGGGTTTCTTGTGTTCAGCGAGCAAGTTGATGATCCGTGAAAATCCTTGCAAGTCACACAAGAGATTCTCTTCAAGTATACCCATTGGTGCACTGTTCGCTCCTTCCACATACTTATCTCTGTATATGAGTACCTGGAATTTGAAATATAAAAGATAAAATTAGTCGTTTTTATTCATTTGTATCTTGTCTATAATATTAACAATTTAGTGGTAAGATATATACCTTATTATTGGCTGTGATTACACAAATATTGTAAAGAAATTATCCTACCTTTGATACGATAATTTATCAATCAGGCTATGTAAGATTGGGCGTGATAAGCTCTTCAATGGGACATAGGAACAAGTAAAATGATTGTTGTTTTTAGCTATTCATAAACAAAAATTTAATAGCATACTGAATTGTTTAAATAGTTCTGATTTGGTATCATATTTTCACTAATCCATATATCAACAGTAAAATATCTAAATATTTCAGATGTATTCACAGCCTCCTCAACAAGCCTGGGTCTCCAATGACTAGTGGCTGATTGCTCAATTAAAGATTGTGGGTTTGATCCCCACCCAGAACCAATATTTAAGTGATTAGCATGATTATTTCTTCTTTATCTAGGTACAAAATTATTTGCATAAATACATATGTGTTCATAACAACTGTGTGGCTGCCATAGTGCATGCTCTGCACACTGTGATGAAATGAAGGTGTTGAGTTGTTTTAGGATATATATTATCATACATATAGCTACAGTGTAACTAAAACCTAGCAGTTAAATTAAAGAACTATACTGAAGAGATTACAATATTGTGGTAGATCCAAACTTCTCCCAGCTGTGCCTATGAAGCTGCATCCAGCAGTGGAGCAGTAAGAGTTGAATATAACGCTTAAAATTACCTTATGACTATTACCTAAGCTATCAGTAGTGAGCACATTGGGAAACCTCATTCTGATCTCATTGTGTATTATATACCGTATCACTGGGCTTTGAACATCTATGTACATTGTCCCATCTTCACTGCTGTTGAGCCATCTGTTTAAAATAACCATAAATGCTGATTATTGTATCATACACAAATTGTATGTACTCTCTCAGTTGAAGAAGCCCTAACTTACTTGCGAGTTATGATGTGGCCACCATTTAAATACAAGGAAAAGAAGAGAAATTTAACAATGTTTATATTCCATATGTACATGTAATTTTCAAATAAATTCAATTTATAACATTTATATACTGGCAACAAATTCTGTGGGTACTTTTGCATTCTTATTTCCATAACAGTA
This sequence comes from Parelbella machaon machaon, assembly GCA_018246775.1. Lineage (NCBI taxonomy): Eukaryota > Metazoa > Arthropoda > Insecta > Lepidoptera > Hesperiidae > Parelbella > Parelbella machaon. Next base: position 1,256 of record DWFV01002035.1, on the reverse strand, counting down.
ATTTAAGGTATAAATTTATTTATATAGTCATGAATCCTGTGGACAGCTTTGCCAAAATACTAATAAATAATCCTGACTATGCAAAACCAATGCAAAGGCAACACTGGTTTAAATAACTTTTACATTAAACATTGATTTGGAATAAATTTGCCTTTATAATTTATTACTGTGTAAGGTTACAATTAAACAATGATTATTTACAAACTATTGGTCTAAGAAGTTTTGTGTTAGTCAGTCATATCGTTGAAAAGTTTGTGTTAGGCTTTAACTTACTTCGAAATCTCTGAGCAGTAGCTTTGTACTTGTTTCTCATCGTATAATTCAAGTACCGAACTCAGGTTGTTAAATAACGTTTTATCATTTGATTGCTGGTGTACTTTGGCCTCTTCAGCTTTACTAAGGTACGGAAGACCTTCATATGTGAACTGAAATATTAATAATGTATTATATTATACATAGATATAGTATGTGGGTTGCCTTTGTATAACTGATCTTATATATATATATATATATATATTCCTCTGTCATTAACATTTGTACATAAATAAAATGATGAAATATTAACGAGAGTTAGAACATATCATAGTTTTGGTCAACTCAAAGGATAGATTAAACAAGCCAGTGAAATTGGTACACAACCAATAAATGTATGAACATATTAATAAACTGAAAAGTATGGGAAAGTTTATGCTACTAAAGACAGATTAGGTTGGTTGTCTAGGTGTCCCACCTAGCATAGTGCAGTCAATCCTTTTGTTTAGTGTTTTTGGTCTGTCAAGGGCAGAACATTCTATTTAAATAACATTACATCATATGCCTAAGTCCACTTTTGGACATAGGCCATGGGCATGTCATAGGCATGAATAAAATTTAGGGATTTAAAAAATTCTGGATAATCTCTCACCTTGTTGAAATTAAAATTATGTCTGCATAGAAATCTTAATGTTGAAGCTTGAAATATAAATGATTGGTCGACATTTCCAAAACATTGTGGACATAGATGGAAGGTATAACCAACTGCAGTATAGGAGTCAAGGTCCCTGTCATATTGAAGCATTGTGAGCCCAATTTGAGTCATAATCATTTTGCTCACTTCACTTTTAATCCGATCGTACCTTTCCTCATTTGTGTCGAATAATCTGAAAAAATCATAAAGTATGAGTATCAAGACAAAGTCACATCACACCTGTAATCCCCAAAGAGGTAGGCAGAGGAATGCAGTATGCTCCTATGTTGCACCAGTGATATTTAAATCC
>DWFV01002034.1:0-10333 GCA_018246775.1 Parelbella machaon machaon | reverse complement strand
AGCCTATTGCAATACACCGGGCACAGATCCAGACTCCGAGTCACTACTAGAAATTCTAAATTAGAAAAATCCAATAGCACATGACCCGGGATTTGAACCCAGGACCTCTCGATCGGCAGTCGCGCTTGCAACCGCTCGACCAACGAGGCAGTATTATTGTAGTAATTTCTCTTAAATCAATTGTCTGTAATTTATTTCCTGAATCCAAGGATGTAAATTATTTTAATATTTCGCATAATTGTTATCGCTTGAATGAACATTACACTGCTTAAAAAAAAACAATGGGATGATTTGAAAATGTCTAAAACCATTTATCACCACTGCGGCGCCGCCAGCAGCTGGCATTCAGAGCATTACACCTCATCTCCTTTTAGCACAGCGCCGTACGTTTATCGAAACGCTGTCGCTATACGGATTGTATGTTAATACCGACACCGGCCATCTCCGTAACCTCTTCCATTTGCAAATGTTGATGTATTTTGACATTATTGTTTATTTCTCTACATATATATAATCTGAACAATTTGTTTACCAGTTTTTAATGTTTATTCTTTGCATTTTTATGCAATCTTATGCGATTTAATGCTTTCGAGATCCTTAAGGTATTTACGACTTTATTTGTCATTTTTTTAGGATACGAATCAGCAACTCACGCGAAACATCGGGATGGTGCCTTCCATGCGCTGTTCTTGTTTATGCAGTATTCCCACCACTTCCCATGTATATTAATATAGCTACGTATTTATTAATGTTATCACACATGAACCTTAGGGATTACCGCAATGTTATGTGTTCTCAACGGCGAACTAAGATTACAGATTCCATAGCCGCAATAATTCTCTATATAATTGGCCGGAAGATTTAGCGTAACTACCCCCGACCCACGGCCATATATCACCGTCATAAACTAAGTTGGGTATATCTCGTACGCAAACCTAAAGTAATTCGAAATGAACTTTCAACTATTAAGGTTTATATTGCAGTAAAAATGTTCGTAAAGTTAAGTAGTGGCATTATAGTTAGTAATACTAAAATGCTTACGGCTCTTACATTATTATTATTAAGAAATATTAATGTCACTTTAGGGATAACGCGCGGGAGTTGAGTTAATTTGCAATTATTGGTATTTAACTGTAGCTCATTTACGTGTAACTGTTCCCTACCGGATTCTAACTACTGGAGGGACCTCGTGAGACTTTAACATAAGTTTTATGTAGCTCTAAAACACTCAGGAATGGCTCGAAATTGCTTAAAATTGCTCGGCGTGCCAGAGGCAAGTCAGAATCGATATTCGCATATTGCATTGATTGTAAATTCGATTATCGTTTATATATTTACGAACTCTACATTTGCGATAGTACAAACTCTACTTAATACTCTAAATATTACTATGTCAGGCATCATTACAGGAAAATGGTGTGGCACGACGTGTTATACGCGGCCGCAATAAAAACCCGAGACAAGAAACTTTGAATAGGTGACATTGAGACTAACAGCACGCAAAAACTTTCGTAATACACCATCAACGAGTAGGTGCCTGCGATGGCTCGTGGTTAATGATGGATAAACGGCGGTAATCCGGTGACATACGACCCGTTTTTTATGTCACGCTTGTGGTACAAACATTGAGAAATAGCGAATAACGATATGTTGGCTTTTATGAATGTCGAAGTATAATATATTTTTTGATATTTAGACATCATGATAAGTGGTCGTGTCATCTATTAATATTTGCATCACACGAAGAGTGGCCTATGCGTTGCCAATATTGAAGGAGACTGCTCATTGCGCTTTCCTCGAAGTACGAGTTTATGTATTATGTACTATCACTTGATATTAGTTCATCTCGCCGTCCCACGAAAAAAACCATAAGTTCACAATTTTATTTTGAGTCAGTAATTCGATGAGTTCTATTAAGTTATTGTTCTGACGTCTAAGTTATAACCGTTCTGCTATCGTTCTATAACATGACGTAAATACATATTTTTATAACATGACGTAAGTGAAACGAATGCAATTAGTAATAAGAATTTCAATGTTTGTTTTTTAGTTTCCATATAAACGAACTTGATATATTATTCGCGTATTCGATAAATGTTTTATATATATCGTCACTTTGGTTCAACTTTGTAATCCTCGCAACGTTACAAAATATTCATAAATAGTTTTAATCGTTTTTTAATAAGCATAATAAAAGCTGTATGCGATTACTAAAGGTCAATTAATAAATAATAATATAACATAGTAAAAAGTATAATATGTATAATCAAATTAACTTAACGACTGTAATAAAAGGTATATATTGCAGCCAATGATCAAACTCATCAAATGTAGTCTAGATTTTTAATGTAATACTTACACTCATATGTATATGATATACCTAATGTACACATATACATACTTTTGTATAAACAAATATAGTTATTTATTTATCCTTTATTGTTGGTAACTAAGGGCGGACTTAATGGCAAGTGGCATTTTCTACCAGTCAACCCAGGTGACGAGGAGAAGTTGAAACAGAAATATACTCGTAACATTTATTACAAACATAGCTTAGTTTATTAAAAGTGTAATGTACAATCAATGTGGCAGACGAATACAGAAAAACTGCTTTCGTCACAATTATAAAGGTAAATATAAGGTATAGTCTATTTTTCAGCATAACTGTACAGTCGACAGCAACAATGTTCGTGAGTGTTCATACCCGCTATAGAAATTACAATTAAACTGTCAGGGAACGAACACCGCTGCTAATGTATTTGTTTGAATTTAACCTATCACATTATGAATAAAAAGTTATTAATAGTACCTATGCCTTATATGTGTTACCAAACTGCTAACTTACCATTCGCAATGTTTCCTGTCTGTTAATTATTATAGCAAATAATTGTGCAATTTTTATAAATACTCCATGTCTCGAGACACCTGCGGCCTATGGATATAGTAACATGGACAATTTTACTGTTCAAATAAAATTAAATGTTAAAGTTAGTTAAAATAATTTTATGAGATATATTACAATTGTTTATTCGTGTCGACTTTGGATTAACTTTAGTTTAATTTTATTCTGGTTGTATGTATTCCAACATTTTTATATCTATTTCGTTAAGAGAAAACGTAATTGAACACGTACGACGGTAGAAAATATTTCATTTTATTTCCTTTTAGTGATTGGTTATAGGTCTATTAACTTAATAATCGCTGTGAAATAAAAATTGCATCGTCGACGTCGGCCGGCAACCTCGTGTACGAATTTAATGCTGATTCCGCCAATCGCAGATCAGATTTAGATTATAGATACATTGGTTGAAAGGGAAAACAGTTGTGGTTCATATCTAACGTCGTTCTAAGACATAGGGTTTTTGTGTCAAAAAACAGATCAGAAACATCATCAACATCAACAGAACATCAACATCAACAGAAACTTGAAGTGTAGATTTTGATTCAACTTATAGATTACTAAATCCAATGTAAAGCATGGTTGTTGTCCACAGGATTGGACTGTCCAAGCGTAGCTTTGGATCAATCATTTATAAAATATAAGCTAAAACTCATCTAGACATAGATGGACAGGTCTTTGTAGGCCTGACTGATCCATTTACGACATATTTACGTTTCGCATTGAAGGCGGGGTCGCAACTAAACACTGGCCTATGACGTAATATGAAATAATTTTAAGCTGCCTTGCAGCAATCTATATATGATTCATAGCGTGATATTGGACATGCTGGTATGTAAAGAGCTTTGATACTCTTGACAGGAATACGGTAATTTTTAAACGGAATATGTCATACAAACGTACGGTAGGAGATCCAATAGGAGATTATGTGAGTTATGTCAGTAAATTTTCTTCCTATAATATTTAGATAAGTGTTGCATGCCATAACTCTAATCTCAGGAATCTTGTTCCATTTTGTAAACGACCCTTACTGATTATTACTGTCCTGACACTTTTCATATGTAGTATACAATTATATCTACAATAATGTAGTTTCAAAGTAGTCTACAAACTCGTTAGTACCGATAAAAGAAAATCATCCGCTTGTAATTCTGAACTTTATACTTAATTTTAAACACCAAGGGGTCCTTTAAAGGAAATTGTAAAACTGGCAACCTTCGCAGAAGGAAGGGCTCGATAAACGATCTCGTAAACCTCACTGAGAGAACAGGACCATAACGCATCAGCTACACTAATTCTTAATGCCCTCACACATCACTGTTTATTTTTATTTATTTCGAATTTCATCGCGATATTATTATGTTTATTGCGATTACTATCTCGAGAATTCATTTTTGACGTTTTTATTTGTATTTATGCGATTCCATACGACTGTGCCAACTGTAGCGAGCCCGTATTAATTTTAGTTGCGTCTTATTGCACGCGTAATAAAGTTTATATTCGAATGACATTTGTAGATACGTAGGTCAGTAAAATGTTGGTGTATGTGACGCCGTGTGACCGCTCTAAGATTTTATTATTTTAAAAATTGATGTTTTATTTCTCATATTGGTCTGCTAACGCGCTCAGCGGGTGGGTACTATATCGAGCTCACAAAACGCTGCCTTATTCTGTAGAACGTAACTTTTTTATTGCTGTGTATGGTGAGTTGTGCTCCTTGAAGGGTTTCAGGGAATCGCAGTTGCGTTTTTGTTAACCCACAGTTGGATGTTTCGATAGCATCTCCGAAATCGTGTACTAATAGTTGTTTCCTATGTTTTATACGGATTTATTTATTTAAGAACTCATAACTGCAATAAATTTCTTGAACTCGCTATGGGACATCTGTTTTTCATTTGTTTTGTTTTTGTCGTTCTTTTGTCTCATATAATGATAATGGACCAAGGTTTTAAGAGAATAAATTTGAAAATATTAATACATACATACATACATATCTTCACGCCAGGTCCCTTACGGGGTAGGCAGAAAATATTAATATTGGACTTAAATTACATTTAGGCATAAAGGATACGAAAGTAATCTGAGATAGTAACAATGCAAAAATTCTTATCACATCAAAAAATCTTTAGAAGTTTTGAAATAAATTTTATTGTCTTTTAATATCTAGCTTATTAGTGATTTATCTAAGGATTCCTAAATAATCATTTGGACTCTTTGCATTTAAAATGTTTCTCGATACAACAGTTAAATTATGAATTTCACTGGTATTAAAAGGTCGCGACGAAAAATCAATCGTGGCAGCAAAAAACTAGCTAAAGAGCTCTATAGTTATAGTTAGTTTATAGATATGTGTTTGTATAATATTTCGTGGTCATAATATGTCTTATGCTGGTATCTCCTACGTCTATATTAGTTAGACTTATATTAACAACATCTTGTATAATTACGTACATCATTGATACGCCATCTATTAACCAGCGTCCGGTCGCAGATCTTTTGCAATCATTTCTTCTAGAAAGTGGCCGTACAGTTGTAAATTGAAGTTTTAATATTACTTCTTATTATGTTAGTTTATATTCGATTAAATATATCCGAATTTTGCTAAATTATAATCATAAATCTACCATTAAGTCCATCATCTGAGATGTAATTAATTTTTTCGATCTTACTCTGTCTCGCGGCTTATAAGATGCATTTAATATAATGATCTATAACTTCAGAATTGATATGTCTAAATACTGTACACTAGCAAATAAACAAAAAAATATATATATTATGTTATCGCCAATACAATACAGTTCAGCAGTACAATAAAATTTCTGTTAAGAAAAGTAGTAACTGATAGTTGTAAAGTGATTAGTAGTGGCAGTAGTTTAAGAATGGCTCTGATGCATGGTGGCGCGAAACAAGATGCTGCATCGCACAAAAAACGGCACGTGTGAAACACCTCTTAGCGATTTGCAACATGTTTAGCTACCGTGTTACCAGCGTTTAAAATGAAAAATAATATATCGTGATGGTAATCGGTGAACATCGGCAATCTTCGCGTCGGATCGGCAACGATCAAATAATATCAAGTATTTATGCCCTGATGCGATCTTTATGGCAGTGCTCTATGCGCATGCGACGAATATTTTTCATTATTCTACCGTTAGTGGATAATCTTCATCCCGGAATAGAACTGGTTTAGAGCGAGGATGTTTACAAACAACAAAATTAGATGGATATATTTATTTTTGCCGCATGAAATAAAATTATTATTTAATTACTTCCTTTCTCTCGCAGCAAGTAAATGTTGGAATAATATGTATGACGCAGTTTATATAATAAAGTTATGGTATTCTGTGGTTAAATATTATACTTAACAGAACGCGACATCACGACTGTAATCCCTGAAGAGATAGGCAGAGGAGTTAGTGCACTCCCACATTCCACCAGTTACGTTAAGTCCCTTGGAATAGGTGGTGACCCTATTGCCATACATTGGTCGCAGATCCAGACTCTGAGTCACTACTAGAAATTCTAAATAAAAAAAATCCAACAGTGGTCATCCCGGGCCTTGAACCCAGGACCTTCCAATCGGCAGACGCGCTTGCAACCACACGACCAAAGAGGCAGTCAAACGACAAATATTATACGACTATGTATAACATCTCGTTGACGTCTTTTCTTTATATTTAAATATTGTTAATAGTTGTATTATAAGTATGTCAAAAAACTTCAACATTGAAAGTACATAGATGGTATTAAAATTAATATAATTAATTCAAATAATAAAAGTTTATAAAAAATAAAATTTAAGTTTATATTTCACTTGATTAAAATAAAAGGAAAATAAAATATAAAACTTGGTTGTTTCAGCCCCATAAATTTACAAAACAATTTATCATAAACCGAAACTATAAACAAATATTGGAGGCTTTGGCGCTTGTAGGTGGGAAAGGCTCGGGCCGCTCCGAGCGGTTCGTGGCGAGGTAATGGGCCACGACCGGGCACACGTCTAATGCGGGTGTATGGGAATCTAAACTAACGTGATTGAGACTTCTGGGAGTACTTAGGTGCAATTGTTGACTCGAATAACTGTGTTTCAACATCGCGAGCGGTAATGTGAAAGCAACTTGAGGTTTTAAGGGTTCTCTTTTCCCTAATACTTTCTATCAACGTTTTAATGATATCGGTCTATGATATACATAAAACCTACATATTCAAACGAAAGTCATATACCTATCCAGATCTACCGTTTCGTACCGACTCCACATATTTACATTGCTGTAGAAGTTCATTAGGTTATCACTGTAATTAGCATTTATCAATTACTCGGAAAATATAAAGATAAAACCATTTAAAATGTTACAAGCATTTCCCACACGATGTTGCCTGAATTATTGATACGAGCATTTAATATCGTGGTCTTTAACACGACGTATGACGGGAAGAGGCTTCTAGAGTTTTCTCAAGCGCTGGACAAAGTAGTGTGGCGTCTATCCTATAAACATATATAGACAGTTTATTGATAACATGGTATTAATTTCGCATTAGCCCCCTGGCATTGGACCTAACTCAGTCTAAATTGCGTTAAGTTTATCTGAACAGTAATAGACGCACGGACAGATGATATTTCAAGATAATAAGCTATAAAGATATAAATAAACCAGATACGGCGGCAGTTCCAGCCGGCGGTAATTAAACAGCCTAGCAATGGACATGATTATTTAAAGTTAGATTTCGTTACTCGATCTTGGATAATCACTTCCAGTTGTCACGAGGCCCGGTAGAAAAATGTTTTACCCATTTATTTAAGCAGCGATCCGAGACCTAAGTGTGTGCTTGCTAACGATGTTTTTAAATCCATGTGAAGGAAAGTGGTCTTAGCTATAAAATGAATATTTATTTGTATCGATTTAATTTGAAACTCTACTGCATTTTTATAGATAGGCAGCTGTTGCTCTTTTTACTCATACTGTATTATTATCTCTTAGAAGCTTTGGAGAGGCTATACCTTCAGATCTTTTCTGCTACATCTACTGTTTATCAGCAGACTAATATGTACTATGAGATAGATTGACGGCGGTGATTTTCATGGTTAAACCCGACGGATAATAATTTCTTGTACTCGCGTTTTAAATAAGAACGCATTGAAACTGTAATATCACGTTCGCAATCACATGTTTGAATTAGATATTTCTATATATAGAAAGATAGTATCTAGACTATTTGAAAGTTGCCCAATGATCATTACATTATATGGAATATAATATTGAATTTCGCTGCAGGAACTAGAATGCTTGTTATAAGTGGGCGTGGGCGACCGACCGTGGGAATAGATGCAGTTCTCGCAAAATATGACTGTTACTCATAATCCTGTACTTTATGATGTAATTCCGCGCTACTTAACTAGTCAGATAAATCTGTGCTAGAGATTATTGCATAGATTAAAACTGAAAGGAAACAGTAGTGAGAGTTCAGAGTAATGTATTTGGGGTTGGTTCTGAATGGCGATTACATTTAACTTTAGGTATATAGTAACTTTAGCAACACGTGAATTCTTACAAGATTTGAACGGTGATAGAAGCCTTTGACCAAGATTCGTTGATGGTGCGATCTCCTCTGATTGTTTTTCTGCTGCTACACAGCAATGCTTACAATATCGTCTTGCAAACCTTGCAATTTTTTTGCATTTTGAAAATCAAATTACATTACCATGTAGTACTTTATTTGATTTTTTTCCTATTGGTGACTGGATATCATGGATAGGTAAAAATTATTTCCGGCAATTTTTACCTAACTGCAGAAGGATATATAAAATACATTTATTTTTTTGTTTTCATGTCTGCTAATCTTCGGTAGACAGTTTTATATTGATAGTTATTGAAAGCATCGTAGAATATGCTCTCCAAGAAGACAGCTCGAGATATAGAGCTTGGCAATTCATTTGCAAAGTAATCTCTATATTTCAGGATCAAAGGTCAATTTGCAAAAATGACAACGCGAAAGTTTGAGCGAACGAAACAGACATAATAAAAGTTACATGTGCGAGAGAGATGGACATCTGGTCGTGCAAAACGCTCGAGGCGCCGCTATCCAGCGATGATATTACATTTCCAATATAGCTTAATTCTTTCAAATGAGCATACATTTTGTAATTGTAATTCTTAGTTTCGAGTACGTAAGGTTCGATTTGGTGTGGGCCGATTAGTTGAGATATATCTCGGTCGAGCATTTCTTTATTACGTGTTGAACGAAATGAGGTTATTATAGATTTTTGCACTGCACAGACCGGTGAGATATGACCGAAGATGGGGGAAGGTGTTCGCGTGCCACCTTAGAAGTTTTAGAGCACCTTAGAAGTGAATACCATAACGTTACTCGTATATGAAAGGAGCAAATGGACGTATCGTAAAACGCAATGATTTTGAGAGTTCTTTAATGTAATAACGCAAAATTGAGAAAAAGTTACTGGTGTTAAAATATTCTTCTAATTTTGTAATTGAATTTTTAAACAGGTTGCTGAAAATTTACATTTTCAATTAAAATCAAATTACAACCATTTAATTTTCATGCATATACATATATCGTATACTCGTATATATGTATGTATATACTCGTACATATTAATAAAATTATTTTAATCGTTCTTAAATTTGTATGTATTCGTTTGATCTAAATGGTTTTGGTTTTTACGTTCCTTTGTTTTTTTGTTAATGAAATAATTTAATTTTCAAGATTATCATTGCCAGAATGGATAATAATCATTTCAGCAGTTAAGTTACAATACAGAATATTATATTAATATAAGTTAGAAGTATTCCGATTCATTGTAAATTGATACTCTGCTTTAATTACTGCAATTTACTCAGTGGAGCTCAGGCTTCTGTATTTAATGATGATTATAAAATTGATTCCATACATAATCCACTGATAACTTTATTCAAATAGTCTACATGTATTTGAATTCACTATTAAATATAGTAATATTTGATTTAAATACCATCCAATCTTGTTAAATACACAATAAGGATCATACGAAGAGAGATAGCAAATTAAAGTAATAGGGCTTCCTTACTGATAGTGAAGTTTTATCAGAGGATGCAATTATCTAGTAGAAATGGCAAGGATTTCAAATTTAATGTTAACAAATCGACTACAGAACAAAGTAAATACATAGGGACATTTAATGTTTATTTTCTCTAATTCATACACGGTATCAGCACTGTGGTCCGAGAGAGAAATTTTGTACAGCAAGTGAATCGGTGTTTTAAGTGCACTACTTTATGTACGAGTCGGTAAATTCTTTAAAAGGGCTATTTTGGTAAGATAACGAGTTGACACGTAACAGCTGGCAGTGTGCTGATATCGGACATTATCATCAATTCTGTCTTTGCCGAGACATAAAAGCAGTATAGAATAACCAGTAAACCGTCTTATATATTTATA
>DWFV01002033.1:0-10334 GCA_018246775.1 Parelbella machaon machaon | reverse complement strand
ACCAGGATATATATGTACCGGTTTAACTCATGATATTTTTCGGGATTGCTCGACTAATTTCAGACCAATACGCTGTCTATCTTCATGAGCTCTGATCTTTCATCATGAGGGCTTAGCATCTTCATAAATATACATACATCCCTATCCCTATTCTATTTTCACGCCAAGTCCCTTATGGGGTAGGCAGAGAGCACGGAGGGCCAAATATTCCTATTCTTACGTATCTGCCGTAAATTTTTGGTTCACGGCGGTTTCGGAGACTCCTAACTCTCCACACCCCTATCTTCTTGAACCAGGATATATTTTTATATGGCTTGGCTATTGAAATGTATACAAGCCATCATGCCATGTTCTTTAAGGAGTAGGCAGAGAATCCCGATTGCCAAATACCTCTGTCCTTACAGATCCGTCGTGCTTCTTCTTATTTATTCTTCTTCTTTTTGTAATAATTATATAATTTAGTCTTGATATCGTCTACGTACTGTGGTCACAGTACTGTATTAACTGTGTTAGGAGGGACGGAAAGTTTTCCAGTAAGTTTGGGGTAAGGGAATTAGTTGCGCTTCATCGGACTGCAATTAAAAGACCGCTGATCCAACGCGGTCGAGATGCGGGCCGCGAATGGACTTGGATTATTGACTTTTGCGGCAATCTATCAATATTGTTGGCCAGCATTCCTTCGCTTACTTGTTACTTTGTTTTGCCGGTAACTGCATCACAGTTTGGCAGGATGTGTAAAATTATTTTATACTTATTCGATGCAAATAAATAACAAGAAATGTGTTACTGTTCTGTGTTTTAAATTGACTTTATTTACATCACGCTATGTCTCTTACGGGGTAGGAAAAGAGCACTGAGTGCAAAATATTTCTATAACTTTTAACTTCCCCAGCAGCCAGATATGTGACACTTAAGTATTTTTCTGTTTTCTTAATCACTACTTGTACAAAACTATGATGCATTTCAAATTAATGTAATAGTGTTAAAGTATGAAAGAGTCGTTTTAAAAATGTGTACTTAATTTAATTATTATGATATAACAATTAAGAATGACAACAATAGCAGTGGAGAAATATTTACGATCCTAATAACGTATTCAAACAACATAATCCTGCCGCAACGAAAATGATAGCAATCTGATGGCAATAAATCCGTAATGGACTTTCGCTTGTCCACTACGCTTGCGGCGGCCAGCTATTCCAGCTAACGATATTGAAACGATACAGAAAATTGATTTTGTTAGTTAGAAACGAGATTAGAATATTATTATTTTAAACATTTATTAAAGTTTTAAACATATTTGAATACATCTCAACTGCTAATTACGAACACAATTACACACAATCAATACATATTAATTATCAATACAAAAAATCGAATAATATAAATGGTATGAATATCATAACTTACATGAACAGTAAATGTTAGTAACGTTTTAACATCGTGTTCTGATTCGTTTTATTATCGTTGTATTGGCAACTATCGTAGCCAGTTGCCTTGAGCGCAGGTGGGTATACCGTGAACTCTCACCGTGTCAGCGGTACTGGTGCTACCCGGTAGATTTATTCTACTGGTTTCTAAAGGTTAAGACGTTGATAAAGACATTGTGAGCGACAATTTATTGCTTCGAGGGGTTAGTAAAGGGGACAGTCGTTCTCAATATATTGCTGGCGATTGCCCTATTGTACTGCAGATCTGTAATTGGCATTTGGAGAACTTGTATCATTAGGTATTATAATTTGTGTTTTTGGGCTTAGGCTTAGCTTTATGTTCGTATTTGATTATTTAATATTTAAAATTTCTGAGATTTTGTCTTTATAATTGTAAAATTAGAAAAGAATCGTGTATTTTCCAGTCTCCGTTTGTATCTGATTCGTACCTTACGATTTATTCATATAAATGTATTTAAAATTTTGTAACAATAATATTTTGGGACATTTTAACTCGCAGTTCTCTGACAACGAACTAGACATCCTGTTTTATGATAACCAGACAGCTGATTAAATATATTTAGAACAAAATACACTCTCTGCTTTCCCTGTAAAGGATTTAGGGTGATGTTATAATAATAATCACAAACGAATATAGATAACTTAACATGGAGAGACACAGCAAATTATATATGCTTATCAAACAAATATTGGCCCTTACTGGGAATCGAACTCGCAACCTCCTGCTCAGAAGTTAGGAACCCTAGCCACTGATCCAATGGGTCAGTGTAATATAGTATCAATGTGTTCATGTACCTAGACATGAGTATATTTGTATGATGCAGTTTGTTCAACAGCCGCGCAATAAATTATCTTAGAGTGAGTTAGTTTTATGTCATTCATGTAAATGAGCACAACTTCATCTCGACTTATCGAGATTTCTGTATTTGATATGCATTGTATATTATATTGTACATTATGTAAAATTCTAATTAATGTAACATAAATAATATTAAAACAAAATAAGGTGGTAAATAGTTTTCGTTTAATCAATGGCAATTTGTTGAGTTTTTAAACTAATTCATCTCTCTTTTTACCATTTCATCACTTTACTGTTGGAACAAGTGTGAGAACGCTACATTACTTAAAGAAATGTCGATGTCAGCGATGTCACGTGGTTAGCAAATTTGCTTTATAATATAATAGTGTTACTTGACAGTATATTAATTAATTATAATATAGTCGGCGTTTCATTTACGATTATATGAACAAGGGTCTCCTTTCGTAATTAGAGGATTAGTGCATAGGCTGCCATTCTAGCCAAGTGCGGGTTGGCATACAAACTATTTTATTTCTCTTTATATTATCAATAATATCAATGCTTTGCCCTATACGTTACTGCTATTGTTACTAGATAACATAACATTACACCTTTATTTCTCCAGCGAGGTAGGCAGATAAGTGCGCTACACTCCTACGTTTAACCTGTAATGTTGTACATCACATCTTGAAATGTGGGGTGTGATTTTTATTACTTTTACTAATAAATAATCAACTCCTAAAGTCCAGTGGTTAGCCCATACCGTACTTAGTTTTACGTTTCAATACTACTAACATACAGGTAGTAGATTACTGTATGCTGGTAATATACTACCAGCGATAATACCGGTGCTGGTACCAGTACCAGTGGAAACCACCCAGTGACAGCCGCAGCGCGCCCCCGGCAGCGGCCACAATAGCGATTGTTCTCTGATCACGCGATCTGACCATCCCCTCTGCCCACCCTTTGTTATTTATTGTGCGCAATTATAACCCGTGTACAGGAATGTCGAGATAGTGGTCGAAAGGTTACGACTAGTCATAATTTAATAGAGACTTCATGGTTCTCTCGAGAGTCTAGTACTGTGTCCTAGGTTTGTGTTGGTAAATAGTTCTTACCTACGGTTTAACTCGTGCTCTCCTGGAAATGTTAGGTTTTCTCGCAGTAAAAAGTGTCCTCGTAGACATTTCAAGTAGTGATTCGGAGTCTGGTGAATGGCAATAGGCTCACCATCTATTCTATGGTGGGATGTAAGCGTAACAGGTAAGCTGTGTACTACACTCCTCTGCCTCCCCTTCGGCTGCAGGCGTGATGTTACTTTAAATTTTTATATATGTATATACATAATGTATGTGTTTGTTACTTGTCTAGCCTCTTTATTTTTTATTCGCCTTATAATTTATTCGTTGTTAAGTATCGAAGTAGGTACATACAAATGAATAGGTATATGCAGAAAATTTATTAATGATATATGTATTAGATAATATTGATTATGATATTTAACCAGATGGGATATTTTAACAAAAAGTTGTTTAGTGAATTATAAATAATAAAATTATAGCTCAGATAACACCATTACTATTAATTCTATATATAAATATAACCACACCACTGCATCTTAGTAAACTACATACATTTATTACTTTATTTAGATACACTTTCCTTAATCGTGTGAGATTCCCATAATAATGCACAGCGTTATGAAAAACCATAAAACGGCTGACACATGGGATTAACATACTCCATAAAACTAGGAAAAACGTTGACGTATTTTCTAAGAAGGATGTTTTAACTTTTTCAGCAGAGCTTTTTAATGGGATACGTACATATTATCATTAACACTTATCGTGTCAGGTAGTCCAGTCAGTACCTACATTGCGTTAACAAGATTATTATCAATTCGCGTTAAGATGGTGGCAGAACTGCAAGAATAGGATTTGGCTAGTTAGCACATATTAGGATTTGAAATTCAATTACTTTTCAAAAGTATTACAATTTAGCATCCTAGAAGTAGTCATATTGATGAATCACTATATTTAAATGTCTTAGATTAAACAGTTTTTAATACTCTGTAACAATTTTTTGTAATGTGGTGTCCCATCTGTGCTTGACATGCACATCTGTGGTATAACATAAGTACAAAATTTTAATGCAAAGATTAGTGTTCAAAAATGTTTACCTATGTGTAAGTACATGAATAAAAAAAAAATATAAATACATGATTAGTTTATTGAGAGAAAAAGTAAGGAATCCACATGTTTTTCTTAGATCCCGGACCCGCAAATTAGGTATCGCTCGAGACATTTGTTATATAACTTGTTTATGTCTCGTAAAAAATAATACTTCTTCGAATCATCCATCCATTCGCTGCCAAGGACACCGAACACATAATTCGATAATTATGCTTTAATTTAATGTCAATACGGACCGTCTTTGACGTTCAGTCGGAGATTGATAAAGAGAGAAAAAACAACCCAACAAAAAACTATTAAACTAAAAAATCATTCCGAGTTCTGTGATTACATCTGATTATTGCTCTTCGATAATAGTATCGTGTGTCCAGTGTACATTGACCTGCCTCACCCCCCTGCACGCTTGTGCAGCAGACGACGGAGGGGTAGGTGAATATTTCCCGAGGATCACTCCAAACGACACACAGAAAAGGTTACTGCGGCAATCTCTGACAAGCAATGACGAACCACAAAAGGCTACCTTGTATGTCAGAATCGTCACGATGTATGACGATTGTCTGTAATTAGAGGCGCGAATTAAATAAATTAAAAGATAATTTGGTTTTTGGTAGCGATATGATTGCTGGTGTGGATGTTCGTGCCCCCTACATACTTTAATGTCAATGTCAGATATTGCTTTGTTAGAAGGCAGGTGGCCGGATCTTTTGTACGTCGAACTACGATCGCTTCGACTTTACTTTAGTACATATTTTTAGTGAGTTCTGTTTATATCTACTCTATATGTTTTCTCAATATTAGAGAAGATTTGCCTGTTACATATAAATATTAGGCATCCTTTTAGTTTCACTTATAGCTAATTATATTGGCACGCTTATAATTAACTAGGTATATTCGTTCCTTAAGAGGTAGGCAGAGAGAAGCGATTGCCAAATATCAATAACCTTATAGACCTGATGTGATTCTTCTAATTTTTATATTTATAGCTAGGTTTTAATACCCAAATAAACAATGTACATTTCTTATCTTTTGATTGTCCGGTCCCGAATCGAACTCGATACCCACTACGCAATATACGAGCACGGTAGATAATCATACATATAATTGGAGTATAATTAATTCATTTATTATAATATTTATGGAAAAGGCTACCCGACGTGTCATTTGAAAGAACTAACATATTTATGTCGCGAAGACATCTAATGTCACGTGGCGTTGAATAATGTTTAATTTAGCAATAACGTAGACGTACGATATCGAATCAATCAAGTGTATGTCACACATCTAGTCTATATATTATCTGTCTATATATTTATACATATACATTTAGTAAGTTCCATAATAGTATATCTATCAGTAGGCCATCTGGTTACTATAACACAAGCTCTCTTAATGCCTACTTTGGGATCAGTTGGTCACATGTGACGATACATATTATTATGGCTTAACTACTAAATTTGATTCAGGAAGGCTCCCACTATCACTCTCAGAGACATAAACGGTGTAATTAGCGAAGTATTAAATGAAATAGCAATTAAAGTATAATTAAATGTGTATGTTTTATTTGCAATAACAATTAACGGACACCTCACGTTTGCTGGAGAAGATTTAATTTTAATTTTCATCGTGTATTTCATTACACGGTCACATATTAATGCTGTGGCAGTTGGAATCAATTTTTTTTGTGGCGTCGTAAAGCAATCAAGCCTACGGTTATGCACGGGGAAAATCGCCATCAGCGTTCGCCGCGGAGCGATATGTGAATGAAATTTAGTAAGTAGCATGAATAATTTAATAGAGGTTTCACGTAATATTTACCGTTTAAAGAAATCAACTGCGAGGTGACGGACCTCACACGAGGTGAGCAGTTTCACCGGGCTCCTTGTGTGATGTTTCTATACATGCTATTATCGTAAATTTTTAATGGCACTCCATCAGAAACATTATAATTTTTCATATGTATTGGGCTACTTACAACGTAAATCAGTTAGGCACAGATGATATTTTTTTTTCTTAACGTTATGTTGCAGTTAAAGTCGTGAGGTTACGTAAATAAAATATTTGGATGTCCGATGTTAATTAAATAATTTGATTGAGGAATTTATTGAAGAGTAACGATAAAATAATTTTTTGAAATAGAATAAACTATATTTATTGTTATGAATATATAATATAAAAATTTCTTCTGGTCTTATTTTATTATGATGTAAATATTAAGCTTATTAACATAAAATATTTTTTTCATATATATAAAAAACGCATTACCATTAATTTAATTATCGCCTTTTAAGTAATTTAACGCAATAAAACACAAAATATATGTGACATATAATTCATTAACTTGAATTAATTGGCATTAAATTAATTGATATTCATAGCACTCAATTAGTAACGATTCAATTTAAAATAAATTACCATTATTGAACGAATGTGGAAGACGCACGATAGGTCTGTAAGTATAAAGATACTTGGCGCGCATTTCGCTCTGTCTATACCATAAAGGACCAGGTTTAATGGTAAAATAATAATACTTATTATTAAATTAATTTTAGTAGTGGTAGATTAAGCCCGTTTTCGTTATTTAACTGCTACATACAAAAACAGTGGATATCTCTAATTACCTGGGCAGTATCGTTTTAAGCCGGCCGCCGATCGCTCGACCGTTTGGAGATATTGACAAACGCACGATCAAAGGCGGCTGGATATTTCAATAAAACAAATTGACTAATAATGAACAGAGCGACCTGTCGTGAGAAATTCTATGTTAACTATAACTTTTACAACTTCATGTTTGGCCATTACAATAGCGGGCAAACAAAACGCTCATTCACGAAGCATGGGGTGACAACGACGTTATGATCCGTGGAATTGGTAGATCAGAACTGAATGCGTGCGTACTTGGTAAAACAGAACTCAAATATGTCCACAAACACACACAAAAACTTGAAACCTAGATAATTTTGATAATGTCATGAGCAGCATTATTGTGAGTCATTTAATTGATCCTCTATTAAACAGAATGCAAAGAGTTGACTGACTTTAGTATGCCACAAAGGCCAGGACTTTATTGACAGACGATACGAAAACATAATGGAAAACTCGAGTTTGTAGGTATTGTTAATAATAGACATAATTGTTATTTTACATTCACGTCAAACCTGGATTTGAAAGCAACAACCTCCGCCTGGTATGCTGAAAACGAAACCACTAAGCCATCATCACCTACAAGGTAATGTAATTACCAACAAAGTGCATTGACCACCACCATTAACAAAGGAAAATTAACTGAGAATAACCTGCCTGTCTCGTCGGGGATTACAGGCGTGATATTGCGTTTTTATTTTTTCAGAACCAAAGGAATCATACCCACAGCCTTCATGGCCTGCAACGAGAACTCGACTTCTACAGCTGATCCACCGAGAAACCGCCCATTTTGGATTCGTCACGCAATTTGTCAATCAATTCACCGTCGCCGTCAATACGTCGTCGGACTCCATTAAATGTCAATTTTGATAAAAACCTCTTCAAGTCTGCCGCTCGCATATTAATTCCTATAAAATTAATAGCGGTGACAAATCCATTAATTCGAGTTGGGTCTTATTAACTGGTTCCTCCACGTTGCCATGTTTGTCGGTGTCCATTTATGTTGTACACTGGCTGTCGAACTGGTTATTTACACGGCATTTCACACAGGTATATCGATTTCGATACATTTGTAATTTTCATGTCGCCCCGTGTGGCTTGCGCCTTAAGCTGTGTAAATTGCTGTGTCAACTTATGGATATTTAATTTTTCAGGTATGGTATCGATTCAAATGTTCAGTTTCAACTGCTTAAGACTAATGTACAATGTCTTGTGAGTGGTTCTTGAGGAATTTATTTGTTAACGAATTTATTTGATGACGTTTGTAGAAACCTGGCTGTTCGAGAAATTTCTGTAACGCTTTTTAAGTGATTGAGAAGTCTGTCAATCCGCATGTGGAGAGAGTCGTAGACAACACTCCTTAAATCGTTTCATTGTAAAAGAAAATATATTATATACCTATAGAATGATTTGGAACGATCAATGGAATGGTGATAACGATGATGATGATGATGATAACGATTATTATCAAACACATAATACCACGTTTAGAGGGTACAACCAAACGACAACTCAATGTATTATTAGAAAATAAGAAAGGTTGAGTTATATGGAGACGCACTAAGTATTAACGGGACAGGAACAATCATCGGAACGGATCGGAATGGAACAGTAATAAATTTGTAATGCACAAAGTGCAGATAAATAATGTTATAAGGTGCGTAAAAGACAGGGTGTCCCAATCTCTCGTCACAGCTTTTAAACATGTGAAATTCTTAACCATATTTCCACTAGTGTTTTCAAGCTTCTGAAGACAAAATCATTGCTTAACGATATTAGTCGTTAAACTTTATCGAATATGCTAACGATTTTCTTTAAATGTTTGAAAATTCAGTGCCGTGATACAAAGTTATTGTACCATATGGGGGTATGTATGAACTGTTACCTACAAAGTCACAAAATTAAGAGTTTTTAATTAATAAGGTTTTTGAGTTTTTAATTAATAATTTGGAAGGCCACAATCAATAGAATCAATCCAAAATCGCCAAGGCCAAATCAATGGAATTAATAAGTCAATAAATTGAGCCTGATTACTTACTAAATCACGACAAAGATCTATAGATATTTGCATCGTAGATATAATTTATTTAAAATGCATGTGGTAGGTACATACATACCTTACAAAACAACACCGTAGTATAATAAACGACGTAGGATAATCGATTCTCTATGTGTATCTCGATTGGAGATTCGAGAGAGCAATTAAAACATTCTATGGATGCCAGCTAGATACCAACCAAATGTGCGTGGATAATGCTTTTATTGGCCTCACCATTAATATTTATATCATGACTGTTCTGTCCCTGTAACCTTAAAAGGTATTCGATTCGACTGCACTTTAGAATATTTTATTTATCGTTTTCTTTAATTTCGTCTTAGATACCTAGCTATCTATTCTCACCCGCTGTTGCTGCCTGTACTTTTTCTAGCTACGAGAAGCTTAATGTATGCAAAATTGTTTGTAATAAAGTCTGTTACAAGTCGTATAATATGTAGAAAGATGTTATGGTCTTTTTTATTTGTATGAAATAATGTAAAACGATCATCAACAGTCTTTAGATGTCCACTGCTGGACATAGGCCTCCCTTAATAGGCGCCACTCCTTCCGGTTCTGGGCCTTCCGAATCCAGCAGCTTCCCGCTGTTTCAATGTAAAAATCGATTTTATTTATTGAATTTACCCATTGAAAGAAACTCACGTATCATTTGACTGTAAACAGCTAGCAAGCAATGTCAAAGATGCACTCAGAGGATGTAGTAAAAGAAATCAGTATTTATGAGAATAAATAAGTGAAATTATAAAGTTTAAAAAGTACTAAAGTTAGACTATAGGCTGTAAATAAAACTATAGTAACCAAATACAGTACACATCAAACTATGTATCTGTATGGAAAAGTCATTGATCACATGGGACCAGATGAATGTATAACACAATCTATGCGTTATTTGAAGTTCTTTTATAATAAAACATACTCATAGACATTATTATAAAAAATACACGTGTAAATGTTTTCGTACTCCCACAAAGGTAACCTATTTGTATTTATTATGCAAATATTTTTTTTTAGTTACGAATCGAATCCACGAGCTCCGATTCGACAGTTCAGACAGTCAACTGAGCAATAGACCAACAAGACTGCTAAGTCAAAGCATAATGCACTAGTAACTTAAAGCATTGTTCATCATCATCATCATCATCATCATCATCATCATCATCATCATCATCATCATCATCATCATCATCATCATCATC